>JAFBJS010029503.1:0-48501 GCA_016785265.1 Paraplagusia blochii
ATTTTATATCCTCACAGGAACATATTTTATATATTTTTAGCTTTTATTAAAAAAAAGAGAAATTACAAGGCAAGGATTAACGTCTCTGTATCTAAACTTCTAATTAACTTTGGAGATTATAGAGACAGGCCTAAGGATGTATATATATTTTTTTTAATGTTTGGAGTAAATTGGTTACTTTGTACAAAGGAGAACAGCAAAGACACAGTTCAACAGTTCACAGTTTTTTTTTTTTTTTTTACCAAAGCATGAGCCATATTCAGATGATATTCTGGTACTGATACTTTGGGTCAATACTACTTTTATTTATTTATTCTTTTTTTTTTTTTTAATTAAAAACTCTGCCTACTTTCTTCAGAGTTATTTTTTAAAGCAACAAGAAACTTCAATTCTTAAGCTTATTTCATTTTTTTCTTTGTATTTGAGTGCCTTCCAGTCCTTGGCAATTTTTTTTGTATTCAAATGCAAAAATATCATAATATCCGGTATCTCTTACTTTTGCTTAAAAAAGGTGTCACTCAAACTGTTTAGTTTTACTTAGCAATATATGTATATATGTATTTATTCTATTTATGTATATACATCGATTTATATATGTAAATGTATACATCTATCTTTCTAAATATATGTGTTTATTATATTTTTCTTTTTTCTCATAAACAAACAGCCTTGATACATACATGTATTTTTTAAATATTTTTTTTCAGTTATTGAAAAAAAAAACAAGTTAAATAACATTTTGGGTTAGTTAAAAAAAGCTGTTTTCTACAGAAAGTGACCAGAGCTTTACGCCATCTACAGTATATATATATGTATATATATATATAAAAATGTAGTATTGATATTCAATACAACGAGCCTATTTTTAGCTAATGTTGATGGCTTCAGTACCAAGAGAGAGAGAGAAAAAAAAAGAAATTTGTAATTGCGATCCCAGCTTAACTGGACACAAACTAAAGCTGAAGTGAGTCCTGACTCTCTCCTGAGTTTACCTGTCACCTACGGTTAAGACACTGTCAAGATAAGATACTTGGAAAACATCAGGAGACACTTTGGAGACAGTGACATCTGGATGGAGAGAGTGTAAAAGCCACCGCGATAACTTATTTATTCCCTGTGAATTCTTTGAGGTTGTTTTTACACCGGCGTGGAATCTGACATTAACCAGCGTTGGCAGGAATCTCCAAAGTAAATCCTGTCGACATCTGTGTTCACACACACAGCCATGTCACACTGTCTCTGGAGAGATCAGTGCATGTCTGAATTATTTCTGGGCTTGTGTTTTTTTTCTTTCTTTTCTTTCACTCACCGTGGATTCAACGTGAGCAGATAAGAAGTCAGGTTGGATTGGAGCAAGACGAACAGCGACAACAGAGAGAGGGAGAGAGAGAAAATGTCAGATTAGAAGATTCAGCAATCGCAGGATTTCATTTAAAAAGTATTTATCTAGCAGAAGGTCACGGTCTAAAAAAGGAACATACACAAAGCGCTTTTAAAAGAAGGTTAAGGGAAAAGTGTATAATAGGTACATTTTGTGCAAAAAGTACGAAAAAATTAATCTTTGTAAGCAGGAACTCAAAATGTCACACGGCAACTGAGGTGATGTTTGTCTCTGTCCCTTTGCGCCCCCTGGGAGCAGGTCGAGGAGTGGAAAATGTTGCGGGTGGACAGAGCCTTAGGGTCAGTGAACACATCATAATGTACAGCCCACACCGGTGTGTCTGCTGACCCAGCAGCAAGAACACAGAAACATCCCTGTGGTGTCGGCCAAAGTGTCCACACCTACAGCATGTGTCCAGATGGAGGCGCACAGGTGAGGAATGAGGGCGAAGGAGAACGGAGAAAAGGCAACGACTGTGGTCTTCAAGGTGAGAAACAGTAAATGTGGAAAGAAAAAATAAAATAAAGTATAGAAGACCGCAGACAAAGACCAGGAACAGTGAAAGTGAAAAAAATCCCCTCAGCATAAGTAGGAAAATATAAACAAACAAATCCCTGAGTGAGAGTCGGGTACGGCTGAAGAAAACATTAGTCTTCTGGAATATATGTGATATGATAGATTGGGAGGAAAATTAACAATGACAAAAACCCCCCCATATCCAACCAAATATCAAAATATATGTACATGTATATATATATATATATATATATATATATATATATATATATTTAGTATGTATTTAGTGGGAAAAGTGAAAAATTAAGTGTTTGGGCAATATAATATATACATATACAGGTATACATATATACACATATATACATATATTTATATATACATACAGTATATACATATATATATATATATATATATATATATATACTTTTTTTCTTCAAAAAACAAACTTTTGTTTACTTTTGTAAGTAAAAAGTAGAGAAAGAAAAGTTTTCCTGTATGATTTAACTAATAGAGTTAAGGTAAATGAGAGCTCACCTGCGTCTGGTCACTCCTCTGCCACCATCTGGGCTTATAATGCTTGGAATTGAGTTTCTGCAGGGACGTGGACTTCCGTTGGTGAAGTGCACTGGGCTGGCCCGCACGTAAGCAGGAAACTCCTGTGGTTAAGTGTACGTGAATTAATGTTTAATCACTGGACTGCAGCGAGAGGTCAGGACAGTAGGTGAGTATAATGGGGAACGAACAGGTTCTCAGTCACACTGGACTTTATTATGGTTTCATTTCACCCACACAAATATAATTAAGACATAATTTATCATCGGTACTTAAAATAACATGACTGTGATGAATTCAACCTCGGTACAACATTCATCAAGGGGACAAATAGCACCGCGTTCCCTACCTGTATTCCAAGACTGGATTTCATCAAGTGAAACTGGTCCACCAGTTTCTTGTGCAACGGCCTCATGTCCTGGGGAACAAACTTTTCATGGACTGCAAGTCCACACTCCAGTATGTGTGCCTGGAAAGACAATGATCACTGTCAATGCATTCTCCAAATGGAGTCTCTGATTTTTTTCCAAAAATGCATAATAAAGAAAAATAAATATAAAATTTTAAATATACTATGTATATATATATATTATTTTTATTTATACACTTATTTATATATATATATACATATATGCACAATAGACACTGTATAATGAAAATAAAAACATATACAATTGGCATATATATGTATAATATATATCCATAATCTTATACATATTATATGCATATATACATGTATAACAAGACTTTAACATACCATATGCACATAAATATATGTAAATATATATATATATATACATTTTGAAAGATACTGTGCATTACAGTAGAAGGTTTAACATATTGACATATTAAAACATATCAAAACGTATATTTACATGTATAAATATAAACATTAATAGTTTCATATATGCAGATGTATCTATACAGATATATGTAAATACATACATTAATACACTAATCTATGCGGATGTATCTATATAATATATGATATATATATATACTTATTTACTACACGTAAGAGTATATATTATCAAAATATATATAAAGGGTATGGAAAGAGTAAAAGAAGAGGTAGAGAATGTACTAGTTATAGTGAATTACAACTGAATTGTCGACAAATATCATTAACTTAAATATGAAGTACTACTGCAGGGAAAGTACTATTTATTTCATTGACAGCAGACCCTAAAATTACCATTATCCATTACTCTGCTTTAATTCACACAATAGTTAAGAACTGATGATGGTTGAACATTTAATTCAGATGAAATAAAATCTAAATTCTCCGTCAGTCGTTATCACTCACTGCTAAACGAAGTCAATTCATTTCAGCCTGGGCTGAAATTAAAAGATTATTCAACGCCGCTGCAGAAAATGCAGGCAGGTGACCTTGCAACATTAAATACCAGCGTAAGCAGCACACTCTGACAGTATCCGTGTATTCGCCACCAAGTTGGAGCAAAAAATAAAATGCCGGTAGATATTTATTCAAGTCTAAATAACTGTATAGATGAGAACAGACAGTTTGCTGCGCCCACAGTAAACGCCACATTTATTTGTGTTTTTCTCCGCAGACCTGTTCGAACATGAGCTCCCTCAAACGCCCGATCTTGTCTCCATCCTCGGGGTGATTCATAATGTAGTCCTTCACGAAGAAGGCCTGTGAGGAGGCAAAATGGAGAACATCTGTTATACACACACACACACATACACACACACCGGAGCTGGAGCTGTGGCACTTTCTGCACTGCAGTGTTATCTGAATCCCAGCTGGGCTGACACAGTACATTTACAGCACAAAACTTTTTCCTTTTTTTTTTTTTTTTTTTTTTCCCCGTTTCCCTTCTGTTAATTTATTTCAAGAGGTGTTTATGAACAAACTGAACAAACAGAGAAATCTAACTCCCAAAGCAAACCAACTGCCAGATGCCTGGACAGGTGTACTGTAGAGACAGAGACTTCTTAGAAGAAAGACGTAAAATAAAAGTTGTTTTTTTTTTATATCTCTTTTCATCTAACTTTTTTCCAATTTAGTCAGTTCTTGTTTTTCATGTTTCTGATCATTCGGCTTCTGAAAACATAATCTTTCTCAGTTATTTTGCTGCTTTAATCAGTCAAAAAAGCGAAAAGGATGAAATTGGGTAGAAAAACAAAAATTGTTTCCCTGAATTTTTTTTATTTTTACACCATTTACTAATTATTTTATGTTTCATCACAAATGTCTTTGAGATGCGAAAAATATTTTTCCATCTTCATCATAATAATCAGTCCGTAAACGAGCTGCCCTGAAATATTTTGCACAATAAAAACCAAAAAAAAAGAAAAAAGTAAAGGAAAAGAAATTGAAAAAGAAAGAGAAAAACATCTTTACAATCATTTTTCACCAAGGACACAGCAACCATCTATAAAGACAAGTTTTTGTAAAAGAAAAAAGAGATGCTGGCACTTATCAAAGAGAAGCACACACAAAAATAGATTCCAATTACTCTGTCTGTTTAGTTGCATTCAATGAAATAAGTCGCATTGTCGTTCCGGACAAACTTCCCCAGAAGGTAACCTTCAATTAAAAAAGCATAAATTGGTCTTTATATAATCTCATGTTCTCCAACTTATTTAACCGCCAAAGTACATTTTATAAAATTTTATATAACATTCTTTTAAAACATGTTCAAGTGCAGTAAAGGGGGTTGCAAAAAATGAAATTGCATTTTTTTTCTTTTTTTTACTTGAAAGATTCCATCAACGAAAAAGTAATCAATGAGCAACGGTGATAATGAATGATGGAAATCTGTGGCAGGACTGTGGGGAGTGGGACCTCACCACAGTGTGACTCAGTAAATCATTAGAAAAGTCCAATTAGTGTTAAAGAGCAGAGGGGAGGGCAAATAAATCAGACAGCGCCCCCTCTCCCCCGTCACTGACACTCTCCTGCAGGGCATTATTTTTTTTACCAATTAATCTGAATATCAACGATGGGAAGAAAAGAAAAAAAAAAATCCAGACATCCATTTTACAGTAAACTAGCTGCGCTCGTTGATCGCGATGACACCGGAGACTAAGTATGTATGGATTTATGGCCGATGTCTGTGCGGGAGTGCAGGTGATTTTTTTTTTTATCAAGAATCTGCCCTAAACATTGTTCCGTCTGTGGTCGGCAAGTCTTAAATGTAGATAAAAAATCAGTCGCAGAACAAAAACCACACAGCTTCCCATAAAAGCAAACAAAATTGTGGAAAATAATTATATATACTTTTTTTCTACACATTTACATTTTTATTATATTATATATCCTCCAGTGGTCCTTCATTTAACTTCACATATACTTTTCACATTTAACAGAAGTGGTATTGGGACATTAACATCAACATTTTTATTTTTTATTTTTTTTCTTGCATTAACTCCTGACATGATTGCAGTCTGCAGATACATATATTCTGATTTTTTTTTACTTCATAAACCCAATCATTATTATTCCTATCCCTGGAAAAAAAATGTCAAAGATTGTGGATTTTGTCCTGACAGAATTAATTCAGGATTAGAAAAAAATTATTTTTTCTTTTCTTTTCTTTTTTTTTTGTTTGTTTTTTTATTGCAATCACAGCAATTTCTCTTAAACTCTACAAATGTACAGTCCTTCCAATTGCAATGGTACAATGAAAGAAAAAAAAAAAAGAATTAAAAATTAAAGAAAATTAAAAAAATATAAGAAAGAAAAGTTCTAAAAATTGTCCTGACTCTAAGAGGGACTTGGTCCTCATTTTTAGAACTGCTGTGATAAGCTCTGTCTCTAGTTAAATATGTATGATTAAATGACTGGTATATAGAAAAAAAAAAAAGAAGTCTGCCGAAACTTGTAAAGTAAAGTATACTTTCCGGATGAGTTTGACTATTTTTCCTTTTTTTTTAAAACCTCATAAGCAGAGAGCACTTTATTAACCCTGACCCGTGTGGTTTTATCAAGCATGCTACAAACCTTAATCAGCCTCTTCGCCACAGAAGCATGTTCTTTCACTCAAACCCAACAAACGCTGGCCTCAGACACACACTCAGACCTGGAACCTTTCCTACACACATGCACTCACGGCACAAATAAAAATGTGGTTGCTATGCGACTAAGCGCTCATGGATGTGAGTCCACTCACTCTGATATGAGGAGGATAAAAAAAAAAACACTCTTGAGGAAATCTTTGGTTGTCTTTATTCTTCAAATGTTCTTGTCCTCTGTGGGAAATTACACTGTACTGTACCGTTACCCTGCAATTGTCGCCCATCAGGGAGAAGCAGTGGAAACGAGTGTTTGTCACACGGATGGAGCCACTGCCCCCACAGTGGACACAGTAATATACAGGCTGGCTGGTCCCTCCCACCTCATACGTACATCCATCCATCTTTCCTTCTACCTTCTTTCCTCTGCTGTATCCGTCACTTCCATTCTCCTGTAAATCCATCAACTCCCGACCTCCATCACCATCCATTTAATATCCTTCCACAATATCCATCCATCCATTCATCCCATTTCCTTCCTCTGTATCCATCCATCCATCCATCCATCTCATTTCCTTCCACAATATCCTTTTATGTATCCATCCATACAACTTTCTTCAACCACATCTATCTATTCATCCATCAATTCCGTTCCCTTCTTCCATATCCATCCATTCATCCAATTTTCCTCATCACTATCCAACCATCCATCCATTCATCCATCCATCTCATTTTCTTCCACAATAGCCATCTCTCCATCCAATCGGATTTTCCGAATCCATCCACCCCATTTCATTCCTCCATATCCATCTCTTTTCCTTTCACAATATCCATCCCTACTTCCATCCCATTATCCTCATCAGTATCCATTCATCCCTACTTCCATCCATCCATCTATCCCTCCATCTCATTCCCTTCCACCATATCATCCACCCATCCCATTTCCTTTCTCCATATCTATACATCCATCCATCTCTTTTCCATCAATTCATCTTATTGCCTTTCACAATATCTATCCCTACTTCCATCCATCCATCCAGCCACCCTTACTCCTAATCCACCCAACCCATTTTCTTCATCAATATCTGTCCATCCATCCATCCATCCATCCATCCACCCATCCATCCATCCACCCATCCATCTCATTTTCTTGCTCTGTATCCATCCATCCATCCCTCCATCCATTAATCCATCCATTAATCCATCCATCCATCCATCCATCTCATCTTCTTGCTCTGTATCCATTTATCTATCCATCCATCCATTGATCTAACCATCCATCCATCTCATTTCCTTCCTCCATTTCCATCCATCATTTCCAGTTTCTTTCTCCATATTTATCCACCCATATTCTTATCAATATCCATCCATCCATCTAACTTCTGCCTCCACATCCATCTATTTAATCTTCATGACTTTGTTGTCCTCCCATTCTCCCAACTCCTCCACCCACACATCCTTACCTCTTGGTAGCGGGCCAGACCCCCATTGACGGCGGCGTCGATGACCCCGTTCAGGCACATGGTGAGTGGGTTGATGTTCTGCATCTGGCGGCTCTGACACTGCGTGATCAACGTGCGGAGCTGCATGTTTTTGTTCTCTATCACTTCTATGGCGTTCTCCAGCGGGCTAACCTCCACCTGTGGTGGGTGAGGTTACAGGAGAAAAGACATGTCTTTAGCCAACTTCCCTGTAGAGGTGACAAATAATCAGTTTAACACTCCCACTGAAGAAACTTAACAGAAATGTCATTAATTAGAAGAATGTTTGACTTGTTAAATACTCAAACACTAAAAAACGCTTCAATAGTTACTCTGTATTAGTTTGGGGCTGTATTTTCATATGTTAACAGCGCAAATTGCAGCATACACTTCACACTATACATTTTCCTTTCATTTTTTTTTTTCAAAGCCAAAGTATCAGTCGACCAAATAGAGCCCACCACATCAATTCATGCAGCCCACAAGCTTTTTTTTTTTTTTTTTTTAATTAATCTAATTTGTATATTTACTTACTGAATTACTGAACTTACTGAATGATTTTTTTTTTTTTTCATTTCTCGTTTAATTCATTGCCAGTTCCAGGCGTCTGTCCGATAAGATTGAAATAGCATGAACACTGTGTAAATAAGGCATTTATAAAAAACATGAATTACCCTTTATAAAAAATGCAAATAACTGCATTCAGATTAAATTAGATGATGGAAGAACTCATTATGTTTATTAATATATATTTTTTCACGCCTGAAAACACCTTTTCTATAGAGTCAAGCCTTAAATGAAATAAAACTGATTTAATTAAAACTGCTTAGAAAGAGGTGTGCACACACACACACTGACACATGTGCTGATGAACTTAATTATTTTGGTTTTTTTTCACGCAATCTAAGGGCTAACCCTAGTTAGCCCTGATTGTTTAACCTTATTGCTTTTGCCACCACTGTATTACTTCATAGGTTATTGCACTGAATAATAACTAAGCCGCTCACCAAGGAGTAACGCACTTCAACAAACAGAAACTGTTATATTATGACCTCGGACAGTGATTTAAGGTTAAAATGTAAAGCGGGACAAAAAAAAATTCAACACAAATTAATGAAAAAAAACTATAGGTTAGCCAATGACATTTGAAGAAAGACTGTAGCTCTCTGATGGAGGAAATTCAATCTGAGTCCAATCTCCTCAGACTCATGACCTGGGCTATTAATGTTGTTTAATGTAATAACCAAGATCGATACCAGAGTATTGGTCGGCCACACTCAAGGCTGTAACTGAAGGTGGTGAACTAAAGTCTCACTCTCTCTCTCTGTGGTCGTTGCATTTTTAGCGGTTACACTCACCACTTCTCTTTTGTCCACCTCAAACCACCGGGAGATGCCAGGAAGACTCTGGACCAGAGTCAGCGTTGTCCTCTCCACCCACAGGCTCTGCAGAGACACACAACACCAAAGAGAATAAACAAATTGGTCCTCAACGCTTGGGCTGTGGACCAGCACTGGTCTGTGAGCCAATTGGTAACAGGCTGCCCAGAAAGAATGTATATTTTTGATTATTTCCATTTATTAGGGGCCGTTGGTGGTTGGGTCCGCGAGGCCCCCGGTTCGAATCCCCTAACAGCAAAAGTACCGCTGATGTTTCCTGAGCATGGTAATGTCCCCACTCACTGCTTCCTGAGTGCCGGCTCAGTTAGCTACCCCCCTGCTTACTACGGTGATAGGTTAAATTCAGAGGCAAACTTTCCCCAAAAAAACTTGGGAAGAACAACATCATCACTCTAAACGATGTTTTATTACAAAAATATCAATGGATTTTCTCCGCCACACATGTCAAACACTTGATAAATGCCAAAATGCTAGCCTCAGTCACGAAAACAAACGTCTTTGCAAAGTTTCAGTGAGGAGACCAAAGAAGAGCCTACATCTTCAAGTAAAAAAAAGACTCATCTGACAGGCAATTCTATGAGGCTACTGAAATATGGATTTATTGCAACATGTTGTTCAGTGCACCTGTCCTGCGCCGCGTAATACGTATCAAACGTTTCTCTAATAATAAATAATTCTAAGCTGCTTCGCAACTTGGAGATTGTTCTCGTTATTGGCAAATAGTTTGTAATGAGGATGATACACAGTGGAAAATATTTTTTTCCAAAGGGCAGTTGGTGGCTTAGTGGCTAAGGAAACGGACTTGGGTCCGCAAGGCACCTGGTTCGAACCGCCAAGTTCGTGTTGAGGTTCCCTGAGCGTGGTATCGTCTCTACACACTGCTCGGTTGAGCCAGCGCCCCCCAAAGGAGCAGTGGAATGAACAACAACATCCTTTATCATTTCATTTCACTGTATTCATAGCCACGTACACACAACATACATTGTCAAAAACACACAACGCTAATTACAGAAACATGGTGGGACCGAGCCCACTTTTACACTGAGGTTAGGTGTCACCTCTTATATCAGGCTGCATCACTCAGGGCGCAGCACTTACCTTGTCAGTTAACATGCTCGTCAATGCCAACATCCCACAAGGTCGTTGTGTCAGTGCGTAAACTACAACAACTCTCACATTCACTGCAGCCCATTAACATCAACATCCTGCATTTACATCCATTCAACTGTGCCGTCTTCTGAACAGAGGTGTTGAACACGGTGGATCTGGACTCGCTTCACACGTTTACATCGCCTCGGGCAGGTTTACACTATCACCAGGATTCCATCCCTGGGAGAGCTGACACCTGAGTGAACTTGGACCTTCCAGAGGTAGGTGCAGTTAAGTCTGCAGCTCAGAGTGGAAGGTGGGAAGAGCTGCTTCTTTCCCAAGGCAGTGGTTCAGCATTAACAGCACTGCGCCTGTCTTCATCCCCTTTATTACCCAGGGTGCATTAAGTGAAACAAGTCCACCACTCTTTATATGGACTACACTCAGTGTTACAGCCTAATGTGGAGCTAATGATTTTGAAATCAATCTTAATGATTGTGTAATGTTATATAAACCCCCTGTAATGTGATATATGATACAGACAGAATGAGTAGCAGTGATGTGAGTGAACTGCCCTGAGGTCAAGGATCCTCACTGCACTAGGACGATATATATATATATATATATATATATATATATATACGTATGAAAACTTCGACAGAAATCGATGTGTTATTGAGTGTGTGCTCCAATGTCTATACAGCTGTTTATAAAAAAAACAAAAAAACAAATACAAATAATAAATAAGGTATTTTATAAGGTAAAAATCCATCATAGTAATATAATATTGAAATAACCCATATTTTCCAAAAAAATCATTCAAAGGATCAATCTGAATAATAATAAGAATAATAATGTTCAACATAACAATAATAATAACAATAATAATGTAAAGTAAATACACACAAGCTATATATAAGTCTATAGGAGTACAAAAATATTTAATCGACATATACACACACACATATGTGTGTATATAAATGTATATATGAATGTACATGTAAATATATTTTTTTGACAGGTTGACAATTATATTTGCAAATAAAGAAATGTGTTTTCTATTAATATATTTAAATATAACAATACATCTAATATTACTTTGAATTTATATATTTTCATTTGATATGGCTACATTAACATTTGGAGATGGTGTTTAGTGAGGTTGTGATTAGATATGAATGAACGTAATCAAGTTATTCCTAAGAGTATAGTTATAGTGTCTTTGCAAACCTATAAACAAACCTGCACAACTGCAAATGGAAATGTATATACATATATGTACCTGTATAATCTATATCAAATATATTCATAGAGGTACAGTGCATATGAAGACATATGTACGTATATTTATATATATATGTGAGTACGCATATATGTGTATATACAATATGTATATGTACATACATGTATATATGTACAAATATATGTGTATATATGTATATGGACATATGTGTATATATGTACAAATATATGTGTGTGTGTGTATGTAAATATATAGGAATAAATATATATACACACTCACACACACAGATGTATGGAATCTGTTTGATAAAGTATGTTCTGCTGTTGTGTAATGTTTGGAACTTTTTGATAGTTAAATGACTGAGGAACAGTCCTCGACCAATTAAAAAATGAAAACCAAAACATCTTTTTTTTTCTCCACCCATTTTAATATCTAAAACCTTCTTGTTCTTCCCACTGACTGTCTCTTTGTTTGTGTCTGTGTCCCTGTGATCAGCACCACAGCACTGAAACAACAAAACTGCCTTTAACATCAGCCCACGGTGTCTTGCCCAAGGACACTCCAGCAGAGCAGATAAGTGCTGACATGCATTATCGATCCACTGTCCTCAGTTGAGAAGAGAAAAATACTTTTGTTTTACTTCACAACCTTTTTGCCCTTTATTGATTTTTAGACTTTTCTGAGCCCAGACACACCGGCAGGTCACCAGGAGTATCACGGTTAGAGGCGGAGAGAGGAATCCAAAATATTTTTAAAAAATGACTACATTTCCCAGTTTTACACTGAAAACCAGGCGTTAATGACAGGGCCTACACGTTCCTTGTTAATGGCAACCCTGTGAGTTTGGCCGCGGACTGTTGTCACTGCACACATTACTCCTCCACACCAGTGCAGAGACAAACAGCCTTCATGGAAATGTGCCCGTGATTAAATTTTGGTCAAATAGCTTTGATGGAAATGAGATGGAAAGATGGTGTCTGCATGTGTGTGTGTGTGTTAACTCTGAATATTTATGAGGACAATAGCTGGCCCCATGAGCAGCTCGCTGAGTCGTCACATGCCTGCTCTGTGAAGACGTCTCTTTGTGCACAGCCAGGACCAGATTTTGGGAGCATAATTACCAACATGAGAACATAATTAGTATTTGCACGCAGGCTAATACCAGTGACTACCTACAGCCTTATCATCAGAGGTGGAAAAAAAAAAAGGAAAATTACAAGGTGTCAAAATCTGTTTGCTACCCAAAATATTATACTGTAATGACATTATACTGCAATTTAAGGTGTGATGTTGAAATCCTATTCAGCGACATTAATGAAACGTCATGGTACATCAATAAAACTTAATCAGATTCGTTCATTTCATAAGAATTTAAGAAAAAATTGTACCTTAGAACGTAGCATTAAGCTCCAAATTGAAGCACTTTTCTATATTTTAATTTATTTTTTTATTTTATTTTTACTGTTTGGTAATAAATGGCATAGCTTTAGCTTCCTGTGCTTACGGTACAATACTTTTTGTAAAAAATGATGCCTGTCATTAGAAGAGTACCTTCTTGCACAAGAAATTATATAAAGTTCTTGTGATTGCTTCCATATCTCCACGGTTTATACCAATCTAATGCACATTCAGCAGCAGTTTCCATCATGTATTTTTTTAACCCAGTGTTATACTTGGTGTATGATGGTGTATAACAGGGGTCACTAACTGGTGGACCGCGGTCCGTATCCGGACCCAGCGTTAATCCTGTACTGACCCGGATCTATAATCTATTTATGCGGCAGATGAATTTAACGGGATAGTTTTAAGGTGCGCAGCTTTTTCAGTGTTTACGACCAACGCCATTGTAAACACAGGAAAAGCTGCGCCGATATCGTGTACAGGTTAAATTATCCCACGTGGTGCTTTTCAGCCAATCAACTCTCGGCATTCTGGGCCATTAACAGCGGCAGGCAGAGTGAGAGGGAGAGAAACAGCCGCCACAGACGGAGACGTGGAGAGAGAGAGAGTCAAGGGAGACAAGGGAAGCGGGTTCAGAGAAGCTGAAAGTGTGTAATTGTTAATTGTTGATTTGTTATGATTTGTGTTGTTAAAGTGGTTGAGATTGTTCTGACGAGGTGTGTTAAAGAAAAATGGTATAAG
This sequence comes from Paraplagusia blochii, assembly GCA_016785265.1. NCBI lineage: Eukaryota > Metazoa > Chordata > Actinopteri > Pleuronectiformes > Cynoglossidae > Paraplagusia > Paraplagusia blochii. The sequence continues at coordinate 13,789 of JAFBJS010029503.1, forward strand.
ATGTTGCTACACCTTATTTCTCTTAAGTTGAGAGCTTTAGTTGAAGATGTTAATACTACTACAACATATATATTATATTATATTATAGTATACATAACACTTGGCGTTTTAGTTGAATACCCCTGGTATATAAACATATATTTTATGGTGTATTGAGGAAAACTGTTTATAAGGTGGGAGATAATTCTCACTAACAGTTGGGATGTTTACTTACGGTGAGATGAAGATATGTTTTTAAAAACACCATAAAGAGATATTTGACTCTGCCTTCTCCTGTAGTGTTTTTCTATCTCTCATGGGTTTTTTTTATTTTATTTATTCTTCTTCAAGTCTCAATCAATACTGACAGAAAAAAACAGTCAGTCAAAAGTCAAACACCTTGTTTTCTTCTTTCATACTTGTCTGTTGAAGCTGAATCTGTCACTAGTTTTGTGACTGAAATCTTTTCAAAATCAATTCTCTATCCTTTCAGTTTCATAAGAGACACTTTGATGGGTTTCATTCCAAGACTCATCTTTGTGTTTGCTTTATATTCATCTCTTTCACCTCCGCTTCCTTCCCTGCTCCAGCCCATACCTTGAACTCGTTCTCCTTGTCTTTGGTGCCCTTGTGAAAGGGTCGGTCGTATCTGAACCTCCAGATGTGATTGAACTTGTAGAAGCTTTTGATGTTGTCTGGCACTCCGTCTCTCTGCAGCACATCCTGACTCTCTGGGATCGGCGTCACGGCGTAAATCTGCAGGTCTGGAGGCGCAGGAAGTTAAGGAAAGGAAAGAGCCAACGGGGGAGGAAGAGGAAGAGAGAGAGAGAGTGACACAGAAAAGCACTAGAGACAGAAATGGACAGCAATTCTCCACTGACTTGAAAGAACATGGTGACTCCTGGGACGCAATTAGACACAGATGACAAGCACACACACACAGAAAGAGGAGAGAGGAAGGTTGTGTGAGTCTGTGTGACCACTATGAGGTCAGTTTTCTTTTTCTCTTTTTTTTTGTCTGTCTCCTAGGATATTCTTGTGTCTCATGGCCAGGGATTCAAATCTGGTCCATCATGTCCCTTAATGCAGTATCACATTTCCGAGGTTGTCTTAAGGTCTGTGCTACATGATGATGTCCAATTATATCAGTCATCAAAAACCTATGTGCTGGAATCACACATAGGGTCCTGGGACATCTTTACCCCAAAAATTTAATAACTGAGGTGGAACAAAGTAAATCGATATTGGAAATGAAGATTTTGGTAACTCACAATTTAACATCTCTAATTTCATTTCTTTTTTAATGGACTTTTCGGGAAGACTACATTATTATTTTCTGACCTACAGATTATAGACCACAGGTAGATCCTCAATAGGTAGATGGTGATCTACCAGTACAGTTGATCTCCAAAGTAGTGCTAGTAGATCCTGAGCAATAACATAAAAAAGAATAATAGTAATAAAACCTAGAAATGTAATTTTATTTAAGATGCTAGTCACTGGGCTAAAGTGGGAATAATATAGGTATTGAGTCAGACAGTATAACATATAGTTTATGTTTAAGTTGAGAGTAAGATATCCAGTTTATATTGGTAAATATATTTAGAGTTTTCAATCTTGGTAGATCACTTCAGCCTGGTCATTTGAAAAGTAGCTCACAAGACAAGAAAGTGTGGACAGCCCTGGTCTAGAGAAACAATATTCTGACTTAGCTTGAGGTTATGTTTACTAAATGAATAGTCTTTAGCTTTGTCCCAGAGTCAATGTCTCTGCCATTGGTGTGAAACTCCAGGGTTCACCTCCTGGCGAAGTTCGAATCCCCGTTGGGGCAGCTGAGTTCCAGGGAGCTGACCGCCCGCAGGAAGGTACGGTACGGTGCAATGTGATCTGGGTGGTACTGGGTGGTGAAGACTACTTTCTCCCCGACCTAGGGCCGGATCAGCGGGTGAAAGGAAAGAGTGGTGAGATACCAAAGTTTGTTTCACATAACTCCAGAGAGTCGAAGTGGTGTGAAGGAAAATAATCAGTGAGTGCCTTGTCTTGTTTGTCGCTGAGCAATCTGAGGCAGCGCAGGATCAGTACAGAACAACACAGCGATGAGCAGATGCACATAGACAAGTGTCGTCCAATCACACGCGGACTTGGTGAAAACACCAACAGAGGATCTTAATCATTTCTTTCACATCCAGCTCCTTCTCTGGTTTGTTTGTCAAGTCAGTATCTGCGTCTCCCTCTCGCTGTTTCTCCCTTCTTGTCCTTCTATATAGGTCAACAGTTGTCCCATTCATTAGTGTGAATAATTAAAGAGACTGTATGCATGGAGTTGAGAAAAAGAGAAAAAAAAAAAAAAGATTATATACTGGAGTTCTTCCTGTGAGGCGTCCACTTGATTTATGGGTAAACAAGATCTGGGTTTGTTTAAAAATAAGCAGTGAGATTTGAGCCATTCATTAAGGTGCCATTGATGCTGCACCTATTGTAACACAGTCAATATTGATTGGTCTGTAAGGTAAAATAAAACAAACAAACAAAAAAAATAACCTGCTATTATTGCTTTTAGGCCCAACAGTTCACTGTTTCACTAACTCTACAGACCATCTGACTGACAGCGCTCTCCAATCAACACCCTGACCTGCTGTGTCCACCTCCAGCACCCTGAGGACGGGAGGTAAAGCAGGGTCGACCCTCTCCCAACCCTGTCATCATCCATGACCACAACACCGTACAGCCCATAATATAACTGACATTACATTAACACCAGTTCATCGTCTTCTTCTCCTTCCAGCTTGTCCCTTTTTTCAGAGGTTGCCACAGCAAGTTAAAAGTCTCCTCTTTGTCTTCTACCTGGTAGCTCCATCTCTAAGATCATTCTCCTACCAATGAACATGTCCAAACCATCTCAATCTGTCTTCTCTAGCTTTTTCTCCAAACCTTCCTGTCTGTGTTGTCCCTCTAATCACCTCATTCCTGATCCTGTCCATCCTTGTCTCTCCTAAAGAGAACCTCTGCATCTTTAACTCCTCCACCTCCAGCTCTTGTCTCCTGTCTTCTACCTATTCCTAGTGTCTCTAATCCATCCATCATGGCTGGTCTCACCACTGTCCTGTAAACCTGTCCCTTCACCTTAGCTGACTCTCTTCTATCTCAGATCACTCCTGACTCTTTTCTCCAGTTGTTCCATCCTGACTCCACTCTATTCTTCTCCTCTCTTCCACAGTCTCCTCTGCTCTGAACAGTTGATCCTCAGTATCTAAACTCCTCCACCTTCACCAGTTCATCAGTTCATGTCGCCTTAATCCAGTGGCTCTCTATTATTTTGTGATGACCATTCTGGAGAACAAAAACTGTTAAAAAACCCTTGACCCACAGCCTTGTGAAATGAAATACTTTTAAGAGCCTCAAAGCATAAACAACGAATGGGCAAACTAAGGCTTGAGGGCCAGATGCAGCCCGTTTAACCTGGTAATCCAGCCTGCAAACATGTCCAAATTATATAATTGGTTTATATTTGGTCTCACTTTTGCCATTTTCCTGCAATGCACATGCTTTTCGTATAGAAGGCGTAGAGAAGGCTAAAGATATTAGCCTTTATGCAACAATTAACGTGTTTTTCTTAGGTTACAGTAACACAGCATCTCAAAGATTAGGACCAATTGCAGTTGCTGCCACCTAGTGGCTGGAGGCTTTTTACCTTTAACATCATTATGAGGCAGTGGCAGCCTCGAGGTTAAGGAACCAGACGTGGATCCGGAGGGTTCCAGGATCTAAACCAACAGCTGCCAGGTTACCACTGAGAGGCACTCGCTGCTCCCCGGGCGCTCAAAGCTGCCCACTGTCATAATTGATTGTGTGCAGTGGTGTGGATCACAATGTCACAATGACAATGACAAGAAGTTTACCTTCCCTCCTTCAATACATCAATACAGTGATGGTACACTCATGTCCATATTTCACTGGAACCATTCACGCCTTCCCTTCATATCCCTTGATGCCCTGTCAGGGGGTCCCGCCCCACTATTTGAGAAGCACTGCTTCAATCCCACTCTTATTCTCCACAGTAGCTGGTACATTAGTTCAAAAGGATGAGAGAAATGTGTTTCTTTTTTGTGACATAAAAACGTTAATGCGTTTTAAACCAAAGGCAGGATGACGCCCACTGAACATCCAGTAATTCCACAATCCACCCACTTATCATTGATCCAGTTGGCACTCATGCATTAGCCCACACTGCTGAAGAAACATTTTGGTTTCTGAATTTTTTTTTTTTTCTTTTTACTTCATAAATGTAGTCCATCATTCTAATGAGTGGCATTTAAAACCCTGATATTTATCTATTTATTCTGTTTGAGCACTTCACAGAAAAAGAGCTTCTTAAGACTTTAAGAAAAGTTGGAATCAGAATTGATCACAATTAAATACCATCATTATTAATTCCATGTGATGAAACTGGCTAACTGTTCAAAAGTGTACCCCACCCTCACCCATAGATGGCAGCATTTGGCTCCATAGTCCTAACCTGAAGGCTCAAAGAAGCGAAAGGTTTTCGTATAACTGATCATGACACTTCATATCGTAAATAAATATTATTGATATAAAAATTGATTTTGGTTGTACGTTATAGAAGCTAACAGCCAAATAAGAGAGAATAAAATACTGTAAATGACGCGGAGGCGAGTGACTGTAAAGTCAACGTTTGATCAACGTAGAGTTGATTCAGGAATAAGTGGCATAAAAAAATAAGAAAGAGAAAGTGTGTGTTAATGGAGGAGAAAGTCGAGAGAAAAATCAATGCATCATTACAGGAAATTGCGTTCACAGGAAAACAAAATCAGACTGTAGATGGCACTGTTGTGTTTTGTGTGTGTCTGCGTAAACTGTCAGGTCTTTCATTCATTCGTCATCTGCTTCTCTGTTACTGGGTCTCCACTACTGTCACTCAAGTCACACTGCACCATACTGTGAGCCAGGGGCCCCAAAAAATCAGGAGGGGCCAACCCCAAAGTATTATAGCCCTCTCATTGGATGAGGCTGCCCTGACTGACAAGTGGGCGGGTCCAGGCACACCCGTGGCTACGCCTATGCTGTACGCCTTCCTGTGGGTGGTGACCCCAATGGAACTTGGCTCCTTCTGGACCCAGGTCTGCTTCCTTACAGCTAGATCACCACTGACGCCCCCTGTTGGTACCAAAAACACTCTACCAAATCTAAATTCCTTTGGACTATTTCCTATTTCCCACTAGGCCAATAAAACTGATTCTGATTCTGCTGCATCTGCTCACCCATGCACACATACACACTCGGTGACTACTCAGCGGTTGAGGATACACTGTGCATCAGCCTGGTATATGGTCTGATCTGGCAGGTTGACGTGCTGCATGGCGATGGCGTGGGGAAACTCGTTCAACATCCGCTGCTGGAACGCTTCGAGCCTCTCGTAGTCATGGCCCCGGCACACAAACTCCTTGTTCTGCAGAGAGGAGGAGGAAGAGGAGGACGAAAGGGAGAGAGGAGGCGGGAGAAGAAGACAGCGTGGGGTTAGTTTGACATCTACTGGCTGCGTGCTGTAACTGCAAGCCCCGTTTGCAGACTCTGCCAAGGACAGTCAGAGAGCGTTACATCATTAGATGACAGTGAGTGTGAGAGCAGCTGAATGTCACCTCCGTGGAGGAGTCTTATATAAGGGAAGCTGTTACTTCATGCAGGCCTGTATATGTCGCCACAGATGGTAAAAATTAATGCTCGGCACTCGCGTCACGCAATGCATTATGGGGGAAGTCATTACCCGTAAGAAGAAGGGAAACTTTTTCCCATAAAAACCAACACGGAAGAACTCGGGCTCCAGTCTCTGCTGGTCCATGATCTTGTCGTAGAGGGACGCTTCCGTCATCTGGTACAGAATGGAGTAATTAGTGAGACATTTTACATAAGTAAAATAAATGAAGCTTCCTTTTCCAGTGACTTACTCTCATCTTGCTCAGGTTCCTATAGTCGTAGTAGGATTCATACTGATCTGCCAGCTCCCTGCACAGGATGATGCCGTTCTCCCAGCACTGAAGACACAAACACACAGATCATTCAGTCATTCTTTCATGCATCTTTCATCCTTTTATCTGTTGCCGTCAGAGGGACAACAGTCTCCACGACTGCCACCCAAATCACACTTAACCATATCAGCCTTCCTGTAGGTGGTGAGCCCACGGTAAGTTCTGTGGGTTGGGATGGTGCTATGTAGGGTTTAATCCCGGGATATTGATTCAGAACCATTTCCCGGGAATCAGGAAATGCTAAGACGGGACCCAGGAAAAATTGGGAGGGAAAAAAGTGATGTGCGTCTATGTGTTGTCATATAGTCATGCAGACCACAAAAGTCCGAGTGTTGTTTTGTTTCCTCTTTTGCAGCTGCTTCAGCCTACAAACTTAGTCACAAACTTAGTTTTAGGATACCTGCCTAATGTATTAGGAAATGAATAATGAAATACTTTGCTTTAACATATTTCACTTTCAAATTGGAGTTGCGTAAAATATATTATTTAGGCCTTAACGACTGGCCAGTTTGTCAAAAGACGATTTACAAACGAACCTGCCATAATAATACAGCAGATGTTGCTGAAGACAATGCATGTGGCTGAGCCTTTATAGGTGCTGTGGAGATGAAACCTATTGTTTTGCATCACAAATTCTGGCCAAAAATAGCAATAATTTCATGTAAAATGGAGGTTGGCACAAATATAGATTGATCTTTAAATAATATCAGCCTTTACACAGGGTACAGTAAAAAAAAAAAAAAAAAAAAAAACCATCCTGGTAAAAAAAAAAAAAAAAAAAAAATCCTGGGATTCCTGGAAAATAGCTTGTCCTTTCCCGGGATTTGATCTTTGTCAATTTCGGGAAAAATATTAAACCCTAGTGCTATGCTCAAAGGACCTCAGTGTCAAACCTAGCAGCTGGTGTATAAGAACCTGAAGCCTTTTGGACCCAAGTCCACTTCCCCACTGCCCACAAAGACAAACAATATAACATTAGAGATGTCCCACAACATTGGTTAGCTAATGTCATATATATTCATTGCTATGATATATATTCATATATATGAATGTCTGGGTTTTGCCAAATTTGCTGGAATCGTACATAAAGTCCTGTGATTTCTGGATGCAACTGATTCTGATGCAACTGCAAATTTGGAAATGAATATTTTGACAAAATTGGAAAAAGTGGATATTTGCAAAGGAATTTTTTTTTTGTTTCCTCCTCTGTCATACTACATTATATCCACTAGATAGCAGTGAAGAGTCAACAATGTGGGGAAGATTGATAGAACCTTTCTTGCAGGTCCAGTAACAGGACCCAGATGTCCTGCTCATTAAAGATAGACCGTCCTTCTTCGACGCCTGCTGCTCTCTGCTGGTTGGCAGCGTTGGCAGATGGTAACCCTCATGAACGAGAAGAAATATTGGACGATGAGTAACGAGGGCCGCAGGGGCTTTAATGATTCTGGAGACGTGGTGTTTCATCAGAGACGATGATCACCTTTTTTTTTATTATTGGAGCTGTGGATGTATCTGGGTGAAGTCTGAAGATTCCATGAATGGATTTACTCTCAAGAGAGTCAAAGACAACACCTTCACCCACACTGTATCTCTGAAGGAATGTCATTGGACGCTGTCGGATGATAAAGATCCTGTCTCCTTCAGCCTGCGCTTGTGTCTTATCTGATTGGAAGCCCCTCCCCCTCCAATGCCTCCAAGCTGCACAATTAACAGCATGACCGTGCAAAATTTGAGCTACACACAACACGTGTGGTAGTGGGAGAACAATGCTCCACTTCTGAAGCTCGAACATCTTCAGTATGGATGGAAATAATCCACCTGGTCACAGTGTCCCTCAGGGTTCACACGGTCCTTAAAGGAACTGATATTTATCCAGAACATTTTCAGCTGCTTCAGCACGACAGGGAAAAAACAAGATGTCACAATAATTTTGTATTTCAGATGAAGATTTTTTTTTTGTTTGTCTTGAAAAAATAAGTTACTGACAGCTAAACAGGGATAATAATTTCCCAGGTCTCCTTGTGCTGTTCCTCACCTTGCCCCTGTCAAAGTTCTGGACGATGGTGTGATGGAGAAACTCCTTTCTCTGCCACTCGCTCTGCATGGGGTAGTTGAGGAACTCCCTGAGCGGCCGGTCGGACCACTCCAACAACTCATCGTACAGCAGCAGGGTGTACGACGCCTCTGTGACAGGACGAACACACGGAGCGAAGAACTTTGAGAGAAGAACTTTCACATCACATCGAAGTGCGACAGAACAGTTGCTTGAAAAAAAAAAACAGACTCAGTGGTGAAGTGGGACGTTGAAGACGTCGTGTACTTCATTCTCACCTGTGTAGTTCTGTGCTTTCAGGTGCAGGTCGTACAGTTTGTGAATGTAGCGGATGTACATCTCCTCTTTGTTCAGCTCCGTTTTGTAGAAGTTCTGATGGAGGAAGCAGACGGTGTATTCAAAACAAGGTATATGCATATGCATAGATAGACAGACAGACAAATAGAAGGGATGACAGACAGGCAGAAGGAAAGATGGACAGGCAGACGGAAAGATAGATGGTTAGAAGGATGGATAGACAGACAGAGAGACAGACAGACTACCAGACAGATAAACAGATAGATAGATGGATGTATGGATGGATAGACAGACAGACAAATAGAGAGACAGACGGATAGATAGACAGACAGACAGATTGATGGTTAGATGGATGGATAGACAAACAGAGAGACAGACAGATACATAAAAAGACAGAGAGATAAACAGAGATATAGATAAATAAACAGAGATACAGACAGATAGACGGATAGCTAAAAAGACACATACATAGATAGACAGACAGACAGACAGACATAGATAGATAGATAGATAGATAGATACATTGTTGGATGGGAGGGGAAATGTCTTCAACCTACTTGAAGGGAGTCCAGTTGATTTTTTTTTTAATTGGTTAAAGAATATTAAATTGAGTTCAAGCTAGCTATTGACATAATAAAGCCCTGGATTCCAACCAAAATATTAATTGCCCTACTTGTCATAAGTTATATTTACAAAAATGTTGACATCAAACTTCAGTCAGATTGTTTGGCTGTCACTGAGGGGGGATTTGTTTAATAAACTAACCACTGGGTGGCAGTAATGCGCCTTAGATAACACCTGCAGTTTTTAGAGAGAAATGTTTGCTCTGAAACAAACAGAGTAAAACTGTTCTTTGTTTTATTGTTTAAAGATTGGATTTATATACAGAGTAATGTGTATGTAAAATGACTTAAAAAGACAAACACAACAACTGTAATAGCAGCTGCTCACCAGTAGGCTGACAGTACAGCCAATCTTCTTGCCATCAACTTCTCCCAGCTTCATACAGTCCCTGGTGATGTAACAGTAGGAGATGTTAGAATTTGTCACAGTAAAAGTAAAAAAAGATAGATAAATCTGCCGGTGTGTTCTCACCTGTAGTCCAACAACCTCTCCATCAGACGGGTGACGGTGGCGATCAGAGAGATGCCGCTCTCCCTCCACGTCTCTCTCTCAATCTTTTTCAGGAGACTAGAGGTGGAAATGAAGGAGAGACAGAGACAGGGGAAGAGGTGAGGACCAACACCAAGACCAGGTACGAAAGAGTAAATGACAGGAAAAAAAATGTGACTGGAAAGAATATTAAAAAATATTTAGAAAAAAATTTAAAAAAGCAAAGCTGGTGAAGCAAAAAAAATATATAAATCTGATCAAATCCAGTCACACCTATGCTTTTTAGCCTCTCCTTAAAAATGTATGAAGAACATCTTGTCAGTCTAATCAAATCTAGCAAAAGAAAATGGATTAAATATTGGCCCATGCCCAATCCCCGCCCCCGCCCCACTTGTTGACCTTCACACAGACAACACTGAGAGAACAGAGAGGAGAGCGTCTTACCTAGGGTAGGGACCAAACAGAGGAATTCTACTCCAGGCGGGAAGCATAGGCGGAATAAATTAATATTAATAAGATTAATATCAGCGCACACACACACACACACACACACACACTCACACAGGTTTCTACTGGGGTTAGTGGAGTTAGTCAGAAGTTCATCCATTATTAAAACCATTCATTTTCTTGGGTCAAACAGGCTCTGAATCAATAATGCATTTAGATGAGGAACCAGGAGCAACCTCATGGAGAGAAATTACATCCTCAAGGTAAATGGTAAAAACCTACTAACTATCAGCTTTCCACTAATGGAGACAGATGACTATGGAGGACACAGGGGCCCGGAGAGGAGATGAGTTTCTGTGAGACATTTACTGTCCGCTGGGATCATTTCAATGTCATAACGGCTTGAAATGTCCTTTTTTTTTGGTGTGTTTTTTTTTTTTTTTTTTACATCGAACAAAAAGCAACAAGACACAACACGCACACTAATACACACAGACACACACAGCAAGTATGAAACAAAAAGGATAAAAGCATAAGAATATAATGAAAACACAAGGAGAAAGTGGAGATGGAGGAGCTATGAAGGTGGAGACAGAGACGCTGGTTGGATATTACACCTTCAGTTGCCTGATTTGGGGCAAACCAGTAACACTGACACAAGCACTCCATAAGATGGCAGTACTTTACTTAAGGTCTGTTTGTTAACCAGAAACGGATGACATTATCTATAGACCAGGGGTCTCAAACTCAAATAAGTTGAGGGCCACCACCCACACTATCACTTCACCAAAGGGCCCCATCAGCTTTGAGTGTTCCATAGATTCTGTGTAATACAACACTGAACCACAAGGAGACTGAGGATCAGGGTTTTGAGAACTATAGGATTAACCATAAAATGTGAAGAACCAAATCTATTAAATATTATTATAAATTCCACTTTCGCATCATGGTGGGGGCCACAAAATATTGTTTGATGGGCCACAAATGGTCCACGGGCCAGGCGTTTAGAACATATAAAACAGATATGGTGACTTGATTGATTTTGGCTCTGATGATAGAATAGTTGGATGGGAGTTATAAAAAAAAATGTTTTCTTATCACTGGTGCTCCTAAAGCTTAGATGCAAAACACACTGCTGTTTAACAAGAGTGTGTTGGAACCAGCAACCTCAAACTGAAAGAAGGTGAGGACCACCACTGACACTGTGCAAAAAAACACTACCACTGAGTGCATCCAACAAAACCATTTTTTTAGCAGAGACTTCTAACATTCAACTTTTACATCAAGATGGGGGCCACAAAGTATCGCTTCAAGGGCCACTGATGGCAATATACAGTCATGGAAAAAATGATCAGACCACTCTGCTGTTTTCTTCAATTCCTTGATTATCTTAATGCCTTGTTCCACTAAAGGTTTATCACCTGGGGGAAACAATGAACACAAAACCATGCAATGACTAAAAGCACTGTATTTGTCAGTACAATGTTATTGCTAGTGATGTAGGAACGGAAGTGATTTATGTCACTGTCAATAAAACCATGAAAAATGGCCAGAAATCAGCTCTGAAATTAAACTGAATTATATTCGTCCAGATTAATGTAGATTAAGTGGAAGCAGACTTTTAAATGGACAAGAAATTAAAGAAAGAGTGGTCTAATATTTTTTTTCCATGACTGTAGATGCTTAGTACAACAGGTGTAAATACATGAGTTTACCCAATACTCTGTATGACGTTCAATTGATTACTTTCATATAATTTATGTCAGTTTACATCATTAATCCTGGGTTGTTGTTGTTGTTTTCTGTTTCTGTGCTAAAAAGCTCTGTTTATTTTCTTCTTTCGTGATACGTGACCCACACAAACATTAGTCTGACGAGCTCCGGAGGATCAGATCTCTGTACCAGCATAGACAGGTCATCTGTCGGTCACTACATGAGTGATGGTACCCTGGGCCAGACCACTGTTAAAGGCCACGGCTGCCCCTGGTATCATCTTCCGCTGTAAGAGGAGAAAATGAACAAACACGCTGCTGCCTGAGGTTCTCCTCTCATCACTCACATGCTGTTGAACAGCTCCCTGTACGTCTCGTCCCCTTTGCCCTCGGACATCAGGCTGTCCAGTTTGTCAATCAGCTTCGCCTCCACCTGTCGAGACCAGAAATAACAAACCATAAATTCTGGTAAGAGTAAAAAAAAAACACATATGCTACAATGAAATAAATCTTGAAACATTCCAGACCAAACAAAGATAACATAAAAAAAAAAACTGCAATAAAATGGAGTGAGTGCAATAGTTTGTTTAGTTGAACAAAAAGCAGGAATTAAAGAAAGATATTCATACGTCATTTATAGTTGACTGCTGCCATCTAGTGGTGGGATAATTAAATGCTTTATCTGTAAATATCCCACGGATTGTTCTTTATTTGCATCATTATATATCTGCTAAAAATATTTACTTTTTTTTTTCTTTTTTAGCTTATTTTACAAAGACAAACCGACAAAAAACATATTTCTAACATCTGCACCTGTTTGAAGTTGCCACTTCGCCTCTGCTCCCAGTCCATCATGTCGTGGAAGATGGGGATCATGACATTCCTCAGATCCGGCTGTGGCACCAGGGTCACCTCCAAGAATGGACCAATCATAGCCGGGATAAAGTTCAGCTTGTGTTCCCCTATTGGAAGGACAGAGGTCAGTGGCAGGGCTAAGTGTAAACCTTTGAAAACGCATTGTTGCTGTTGGAGGAGATTCGTCAACCGTGACTGGAAACATTGACTTCATTTCTTCCAAGAAGAAGAAACATCTCAGAATGAAACTTTTGTTTCGATTTCCAACTGTGTTATTTTTACAACAAATAAAAGATTTCAAGATAAACTGTTAGAAAGGCTGAGAAAAGATCAACTCCTCTGCATTGGTCTGTTTCCATGGTGATTTTTCATGTTTAATGCTCTTTTAACCACTCTTCAAATTAATATATATATATATATATGCACTTGATTTAATGATGATGATGCTTCACACAAACTATTAACTATTAAAAAGATTATTATTTAGTGAATTATTAAGGGGAATTCAGGAGTATCCTGAGTGGAAACTATGTTTATACATACATATCAGACCAACTTGGTGTTTTATTTAACATCTTGTTCATTTTAATGCCTGGTTTCACTTAAGCAGGGGTCTCAAACTCGTGGGCCGTGGGCCACTTGCGGCCAACGAACGATATTTTGCGGCCCCCACCTTGATGGGAAAGTTGAATATAAAATAATGTATAGATTTGTTCTCCACATTTTATGGTAAATCCTATAGTTCTCATAACCCTGAGCCACAGCCTCCTTCTGGTTCAGTGTTGTATTACACAAAATCTATGGGAAACTGATTTTTACTAAAAAAAAGCTGATGCGGCCCTTCTGTGAAACTTATTTGAGTGTGTGACCCCTGCACTAAAGGGTCCGTTGTTTGCTCCTAAGAATTTAATTCAAAAGCTGATATTTAGACATTTTCTATGAGTTTCTGTTTTTTTTGTATTCTGTGTTTTTTTTTTTAGGCAATGTACCTGTTGTACCAGACATTAAAATGAACAAGCAAATTGAAGAAAATAAGGGTTTTTTCAATGACAATTTTATTATTCCTAGAATCTTACCTAAGTTCTGCCACATGCTGAAGATCTCACAGCCCATCATCACCCTCATGTCTCCATATCTGCAGGGAAGCAAAGGATTAGAAACAAAAGGTTTCACGTTCATAGGAGGTGGACTGTTACACACCAGCCACAGGTGTGTGTCTGTGGTTGTCTTACTTTTCCAGTATCTTCTTCCTTTTAGAGGGAGAGAAGGACTCCAGTTGTAGACAGGGTTGGTTGATGAAGATTACAGACAGATAGAAGTACGAGTCCCACACCTTGAAATAAATAACGTTAAAAAACGTATATTAATGATACATTTTCAGTCTTAAGTCTGATGTATAAGCATAAGTGGAGGCAGCGAGTAGAGGGAAAGCTGACCACAAAAAAAACTCTGCTGAAAGATAAAAGTATATAAATCGTGACGTTGTCAGTAAAAGTACTCACCTTGTAGTCAAACTTGTCACCCAGGAAGTTTTTCCTCAGGGCGTCAGAGAGGTAGAGGACCGTGGTGATGATGACGCTACAAGAACGAGGGATGAAGATAAAGAACGAGAAGTCCGAGAGGTTCAACGTTAGCAACAAAATAAAATTTTCTTTTAATTAAGGTACGTTTTACACTTTTTCTGAAGACACAATTTGCATACAGTCCCTTATTTCTTATGATTTCTGCATGTGGAGATGCCAATTCATATACATATAAAAACAGCTTTATCTGAACTAATAGTCATTCATATATAGCCATACACATGTAAATGTCTATATACATAATAATTCACATTAATATATGTACATTTATGTGCATATATAGTATGGTACAGTATCCATATCTGTCCTGTGGAACACATCGTTGCCTCATCCTTGGAATCATTTCTTCTGCTACAACTACATTATTGTTCTATTGTGCTTCAGTCAAGTGTGTGACTGTAACTATGAGATGTTTCCTTGAACGATGTAGAAACCACCGCTCCCAGGACGACAGGAAAATATCACCTTGAACGATCAGCTTTTAGGAATAATGATAATAAGAATAGTAACAACAACTATTTTTTTTCTTCCTCTCACTCTGCAGATGAAAGACGATTCAGTGGAGGAAAAACCACAGAGCAGAGAGTTCCCTGGTTGGATTGGTTTGGATCAGCTTCATTCTACATTACCTCCTCAATGTGTCAATGCCTTTCTTTCATACTCACTTACTTTCCTTCTTTCCTCCCTTCTTTTTTTTCTTGCCAAACTTCATTCATTCCTTCCTTCCTTCATATATTATTTCTTTTTACCTACCTAGCTTCCTTCCTTACTTATTTACTCACTCCTTTCTTTCTTTCTTCCTTCCTTGCCATCCTCCCTTTTTTCTTTTCTTCTTCATTTCTTTCCTTCCTTCCTCCCCTTCTACACTTCCTGAATGTTAAGGTCTGTCTATTTTCCCTCTTTCTTCCCTTCCTTCACCCCTTCTTCTGTCTTACCTTCCTTTTTTCTTTCCTATCTCCCTCTCTTGATTGATGAAAGTTAATCTTTACTTTCTTTTTTTTACCCTCCTGCATTCTTCCATCCCTTCACCCCTGGGCTAGTAGTGGTCTAGTGGTTAAGGAAGTGGACACTGCCCAGTTCCTACTGAGGTCCACTGATCAAGGCACCGTCTCCACCCACTGCTTCCCGGATACTTTGCAGTGGTGTAAATCAAACTTTTCCTTCATTCACCCCTTCCTTCCTCCCTCCCTTAGTTCCTGTGTGTGATCTTACTTGTTGGTGACCAATCGCATGACAGTCCAGTCTTTAGGAAACATTTCTGGCCGAATCAGGATCCTGAAGACGGTGAAGATCTGCAGAAGGAAGTCCTGAAACAGATGAAGCAGAACAAACTCAGGGAACTGCACGTCCTCTCTCCATGGTGCTGAAAGACTCCCAGCATTGAGTTTTTCTTGTGGTCATAATCACTATTTGTTGTTTGACATCACATTTCTAAGAAAATGTTCAACTGAATTAATGGAGGACCATAGGCCCAAACAGTCCAGGTGTTTGACAATGGGAACAGTTCTTCTTCTCTCAACTTCGTCTTCTTTACTTAATTTTAGTAACTTTTTTTTTGTCACCGTCTGTCTATTTTAAACATTTTTGCTTCTCCAACTCTGCAACTGCAAAAAATGGGAGTTTACTTAATTGGAGTGTGGTTTGAGCTTCAACAGTAGATGCTGCTCTGAGAGAGAGGGAGACAGATAGAGAGAGACAGACAGAGGTAGACAGATGTGGGTGGAGGTCTCACCCTCAGGTCGTCTTTGTTGCTGAATCCCTGCAGCAGCTGTTGGTAGTGTCTGTCACTCATCTGTCGCAGCAGTGCCAACAAACAAGCCACAAACTCGCCCTGCCAGGGGAAAAAAAGACAAAAATGTTTTAATTTCTGCTTAGGAACGATAAAAAAAAAAAAAAAAATTCTGAAGGTGGTGAAAAAATATTTCCACTCATAAACACAGAGGTGGAACAGGGATGTTTTTCCAGAATATTTTCTTGAATGTCTATCAATGAGGAGGTCTATCAGAGGTGGGACATTTACCCCTCATTGAGTCTTAATCACCACACGCTGATCTCATCATTAACCCCTCGCCTCCCACGCTGCGTTGCTTTAAACATCATTACAGCTGCAATTAATGTTACTAATGTCGCTGAAATGATAATCACTACAGCAGCAGCAGCAGCAGCTAAATAATAATAATAAAAAAACTTAATTACTCATGTTCATTTTGCCCGGTCTCAAAACAATTTACACACTGATGCAGACAGACGGAGACACAGTGAGTGTCACGGGCGCACGTACGGTGACGTCCTGGTACTGAAGCCTCATGGACGGCCCTGTGGACGGGGGCCGGTTGCTGATCTCCAGGATGGTCCTAAGGAGAACTCCCAGCAGGCTCGCCACGATGAGCTCCACCTCCTCAGACACCACCGGCTCCTGGAGAAAACAGACACAGGCGTTGATGAAAAAAAAAAAAAAAACTGGGGGGAAAAAAAAAAAAAAAAAAAAAAAAAAACACTTTACAGGAACAGAGGAGAGAGGAGAAAGGAGAGAGGAGACGAGAGGCTCTTCAAACTAAAATGAACTTCTCTAATTTATCTAATGTTAATAACATTTAGTAACACGTCAGTAACTGAGGTCATAAAGTTCACTTGCTCACTTGTTCTGCCAATAAAATTATACATACATTTATATGATATACACAGTGATTCTTAAGTGGTGGGTCACGTCCCAAATGTGGGTCAAAGATCAGTTTTTAGTGGGTTGCAGGCCTTTGACGGAGCAACAAAAAGGAGACAAGGAGACAATATAGAGACAATATATATATATATATATATATATATATATATATATATATATATATATATATATGTCTATACATTTTAAAATTTTTTGATGCTCCATAACATGTCTGAAACTCACTGAAAACTGCTCTATGACGTGACCCACCAGTTAAAAAAAAACAGTACTAATTTTCTGGTTTTTAACCCAGGGACTGCAGACCAGCAACAGTCCATGGGGTCAATTGCGACAAAAATAATCCATAACTTAGCGTTATTTACTTTCGCCCTATTTGTCTAGGACTCACTCTTGACATGTTGAGATACTTGGCTCGATCACATCTGCTCCCTTCTAAAAAGCACAGCTCCAGCCAGTAACAGTCAACACATTGTTGCTAAATTGACACCCCCAAGGTGGCAAAATGAACAGATAACAAAGGAGGCACAGATCATTTTTTTGTTCACCGGGCACCAAGCCTGCTCTGCATAATACGTGGCAAATGAAGACAATGAAGTCTTCAAAACAGCTTTACCACCAGAACTTTACCACCAGAACAAGAATTTTGCATGAAAAGACAATTGCAACATTTTTTTTTTCTTTCAGTGGACTAAAACTTCAAGGCAGGTACATGAAATTTTTTAGGACATAAGTGTAATTCCAGCCATTTCCACTAGAAACTTAAGAACCAAACTCACTGGAACATTATCTAAAACCTATTGTTGGACCAAGGTCGACTGCTGGAGTCACCAGAACGCAGAGAGAAAGAGTGGAAAAGAACAACAAAAGGACGGAGACAAAGAAAAGGAGTGAGGAAAGGTTAAAATCTAGTGAAGGAGTCGAGGGGGAACTAGTGTCAGGGTGTGTGTGTGTGTGTGTGTGTGTGTGTGTGTCTTCCAGTCTGTACTGTCTGCCAAGACATGCAGGTCTTGGACAGAGCGATAATGAGAAGGAGCTTCAGACTGGCACGATGGCTGCTGCTGCTGTCAGTTTCCTTCACGTGTGGTGCCACTCACAATATGTGTGTGTGTGTGTGTGTGTGTGTGTTGTGACTGGATGCATCCCCCCGATAGCTCCCCCTTTGGCAGAGCGCAGTACAAGCAAGAATTTCCATGCTGCTGCTGCCAGACACATGCCAGACACACAGTTGGGTTTTTACTTCACATCAGCCTGACTAGGTGGGTAAACATAAGGTTCCCAGTTCAGTGTTGGTTGGATCCACAGTAGAATGTGTGGGTTAAATAAGTACAGTGGGGACGTCAGAATGCGAGTTCAATAAGTTCCAATGCTGCCCTCGGTGTTTGATCTGCTCATGTCTCAACTGCATTTTTACAATTCGAAAAAAACTACAAAACAATTCATTTGTTCCAGTCCTGCAGAAACATACAACTAATAAGTTAAATAAAATAAAAAAATAAACTAAAAGATAGACATTGATGTATATAATGAATATCTAAAATAGTTAAGAAAGAAGAAAACATTATGTAATATTACATTATAAAAATGTTTTAATTAACCATACGGCAAAGAATGAGTGAGAAAGAGTGTGAGGGCCACTAAGTGTAGGAGAAGTTTTTTTTGTTTGTTTGTTTTGTTTTATTATATTTTGTTTTATTAGATTAAATTAGATTTTATTATACAATTAAATTAATCTTAAAATTACTAAAATGACTGTTAGATTGTGAATGGAAACATTCCCTTAGATACATTCCTTATTGGAAGATAACTGGTTTAATGTTGTTATGGTATCTACAAAATAACTCAATTACAGAAAAGTATTTTTAATGCATTTAATATTCATGTTATTATAGTGCCAACAGTAACAGTGTGGTCTTTCAGAGGAGGAGACGTCCTTGTCGCCTCCTCTGAAAGAGCTCTGTCCGATTTATATAAGAGCTCTAAGGCTTGGACAAACTTTTTTGTCAGATGTGATATAACGATCATTGTGAAAACTAATCATTTTGTCCATGTTTAATTTGTAAAAATATAAATGTTCCCAAGTTAAATTTTAAAGGATGGAGGATGTGGCTGACCTGGGATCAAGCGTAGAGCTCGGACAAGCAGCAGTAACATGATGTTTCCTCGTATTGTGAATTAAAAACTAGCTAAAGTTGCTTTATCGCAAAGGCGTAGCCAGGGGTGGGCAGTCCAGCCCGCCCCATCCAATGAGAGGGCTGATCATGTCATAACGAGGGATGATACTTTGGGGTTGGGCCCTGCTGATATTTTACGGGGCCCACCCATTTAATGGGTTCTGGCTAAGCCCCTGCTTTATCCTAATTTGGAAAACTCTGATTTGGAGCGACTCTCCTGAAGCCCCACTGCACAACATCCATGCAGCACATTTTGAAGTCTACCGCCATCTAGTGACACTAATTCAAATAAAAATTCATCTTCATTGCATGAATAGCCACATCAGGCCCGAACCCAGAATGACAGCCGTCTTTAACAACATCCCGACTTAATTGATGAGACTCATTACACGTTGGCTCAGCCGCCGGTGTCCCTGGTACCAGAGCTAATTGACTGCACACGTTAAACAGAACAATCAGTCATAAGACGAAAAAAAAAAAAAAAATTCTTAAACTTCCTAGAAAGTTTGTTTTTCACAGCAGTGACTGAAAAACTTAATCCACTCCTGGTGTAAACACAGTTGGTACAACACTTACACATGTTCCCATTTTTCTATACTCCTGGGAACCAGCACTTCATTACTCTGGAGCTCAGAGTCTGACAGATTGAAATGCACTTCATTTTAAGTTGATTAGTGATGCACTGAAGGTGGCGCTGGACGGACATTAGACTTGAAATGAATGAAATGTTCTGTTTTCCTGTGAAAGCTGATTGGACCCCTCCATGTCTGTGAACCCCTCCCTCTCTTTAAGCCGTTTTAATCTTCTCATCTGAGTCGCTGCCAAATCAAACTGTATACAGTGGACACGCAGGTGGAGCTGCCGTGAATACTTACAGCCGTCCCATTCTCCTCCTTCTTAATCAGGGACAACATGCTGGTGAGAATGCGGGCGCACATCACCTGGTCCCTCTGCTCCTGCATGTGAGCCTGAAGAACCCGCAGGATGACCGGCAACAGGATGCAGCGGGATTCTACGGAAAATCATGAGACAATTTGTTTTGTTTTTTTTTTCTCCAGGGCCTCGGGTTCTGATGCGTCTAATCTGTCCTTCGCATCAAAACATGTTTTGTCAGAGACATTAGTCTCACGACATGGAGTCTTCAGCCTCGGCGGCAGGGTGGAAACAACGGAAAAGACAATAACTTGTGGCAGTGCAGAGACCTTATTAGAAGCAATTTAGCAACATGAAGATTGCTCAACTGTGGGGTAACGATTAGCCGAGGTGTTTGCCTAAATGAACGCACATCAGTGGAGTACATTAAGCTAATGGTTTGTTTGAAATAGGAAACACATTTTAATTAAATTAAACCGAATGAAATGGTTCTCTTATTTTTATTTCCTTTAGGCAACCTATCTCATTTAGGAATTCCTACTAAGAGTCACCGCAGCTTTAACTGTTGAACATAGGCTTGTTGTTTACTGTGGTATAAACATACATATATATTTACCTGGGTTAATGTAAAGCTGGCATTCCACGGTTTTGGCGATGCACTGCAGTTTGACGGCCTCTAGGGGGCAGTCAGCGTGCACAGTGGTGGGCAGGCTGCCTAGCATCTCCCTGACAAAGCCCGCCACCTCTCGCACCGTAAAGATTTTCAGCAGCTCGTTGTAAACGGCAGGGAACGTCCGCAGGAACACCGCCTGGACACAAGAGGGAGTCACAGTTCATGTACAAGTGCGTTCCTACAGTAAAAACGTCAGCTACGCAACGACCACAGTGGTGCAACTCCGATTTCCCTTCATAATAGTAAATAAATATTTTCCCATTTGTTATTAAATAATATATAGTTCAAAACAACAATTAAAATGTATTTAACAATAGTTTTCTTTAACTTATCCCAACAAACAGTTTCTTTGATTGACCGTAACTCACTGAAATTGTTAATATCGTAAACCAAATTCTTATTGAAAAGGCTAAATTCTGTTATTTAATAATTTTTTTCTACTCAATTATTTTCCATAATAAGTAGTAATTTATATACTGTAAATGGAAAACAAATACACTGGATCGTCATGCCATATGTGCCTATATATGTGTATATGAATATATGTGTACACATGTGTATGTATATCTATCTATCTATCTATCCATGCAGTGCTTAATAGAAAAAAATACATAAATAAAGGTGATTCATATATTTTGTTGATTCACATCAGTACTGTACCGTGTATAAAATAATGCAAATAAGAATAAGAATTAAAAAATAAACAAGAATTGTAAAGTAAATAAAAAAAAATAAAAAAAAAAACAGAAAAAGGAAGATAAAGATGTAAACTCAGGGGTAAACCACAACAGATAAATGTCAAAAGCGATTGCCTGAATATTTTCTCCCCATTTAAAAACCACAGCCCAGCTGTAAATGGAGCTCGATGTGTAATTAGAATTATTCCCACTGCCTTCAGCTTGTTTGTCAGGCTTTTATTTTGAAATCAATACAAACATCTTCCCATTCCGACTCCGCTTTAGCCCCTGCGGCAATGTGAAATTCAATTTCATGCGATTTCTCACTTTTCAGCGTCCGCGTTTTTAGAAGTCCTGGCGAATGACAACGTAACGTGAAGAGCATGTGCCCACGGGCGAACTGTAACACTTTTATAAGCTTTGCAGAAACTGATACATGTTTGTTCCTGTCAAAGAGGCTGGAACACATGGATGTAGGCAGTATTTAAAGGGCGCACCTGAGTTTGAGCCACAGGGCTGATGCCTTTGTTGTCCTGTGAGAGGAAGAAGCGGATGGACATGAAGAGCTCGTGGATGCAGACTCTGAACTCCTCCTCGTTCTGGCCTCCAGTGGCCAATGAGAAGAGCCGACGGGACTGGATGATGTACTTGAAGATGTACTCGCTGGCCTGGAGGGGAGAAGAGAACAAGCGTTTATCACATGACAGGAAATGGAAACAATAATCAGGTTTGGCCTCAAGTGTCAATTTTCTAAAGGACGATGTGTTGACATCGAGAGGGGGACAAAGGAATGGAATGACAATACATTACAATGATTACAAGAGGTTTTGTTGTTAAGGTTTTTTTTTTATGTAATTTTGTCATTTTTTAGTATTTAGAAGTTTAAGTGGTGCCCTCCTGTGGTCATAGATGTTATGTGCTGCATTTTTAGTATTTAAGTTTTGTTTGAAATATTAGTCACTGGACCAGAAATTGAAGGGAAAAGTTTACAGGACAGTTGTGAGCTCAACCATGATGGATGGATTAGAGACACTAGGAATAGGCAGAAGACAAGAGGCAGAGCTGGAGGTGGAGGAGTTAGAGATGCTGAGATTCTCTTTAGGAGAGACAAGGATGGACAGGATCAGGAAAAAGGTGATTAGAGGGACAACACAGTCAGGAAGGTTTGGAGAAAAAGCTATAGAAGACTGATTGAGATGGTTTGGACATGTTCAGATGAGGGACAGTGGATGGAGCTACCGGGTAGGAGACAAAGAGGAAATTGATGGATGGAGGACATGGAGGTAGTTGGAGTCACAGTAGAGGATACAGAAAACAGGGTGAGATGGAAAATGTTGATTTGTGTGATAACCCGCAAATAAGGGACAAGTCGAAAGGAAAAGAAGTCGCAAGACCAGAAATAATAACTTTTGCGATCTGTAGAAGTTAACGTTTGACATAATAACACAAAATGATTTACTTCTTCTAATTTTCTTTCTGTTCTACCTTCTCCTGTGCCATTTGCATTTTTCATTTGCTGTCTTCCACCATGTAAAGTAACTCTGTCCACAGTAGAGAGTATATTTCCCAGTTTTCTTTGCAGCATCATCCAACGCATCTTTAACTCACTCTTCAACCCAAACAAAACATCTCAGCGTCTACTGGACAGAACTACTCTCATCTCTTCACTTGATAAACTGTCCTTGTCAACTTGGCTGCTGTTCTGTCATAATTCAACGCCGACACTTTTTTTCCATCCTGTCCAAGTATTCATTCAAACCTTAAATTTTGCCGCAAACACTCAAGCGAAGCAAAGTGGCAGGATATGAAACAAACCTGCAGTGCGTCACTCATTTATTATTTGCTGCATGACAAATTAGCATTTCACTTCTGCTGCAGGATGTGTTGGTTGAATGATAGATGGGGGAACTGCACGGCGGAAGACACGCTGCACCTCTGCCTCTGACGAGCCATTTCTGCCCGAATCATTAGAATAATGGATGTGCATTCATAACACCGGAGGCGGTGCAGTAGATTTTACATTTTTTCTAATGATTAAAACAAATAGCAAACGCGGCTACGGACGAATAACTGGAATTATGGATGACAGTGAGACGTGTTTGATGCTGCTGGGAGAAGGAGTGAAGAAGAACGTTGAAGGTTTCTGAGTCGGTTTGTGTTTCTGGATGGATTCCTGTGTTGTTGATAATAACAGCAGCTCCGTGACAGCTCAACATCACAGGAGAATCACACTGTGTTTGTAAAGCAACATCGGGGGCCTCACCTTGAGCACCTGCTGTATGTGATCCTGATGGTCGGCATCTACGATCCGGTCCACGTACCACTTCAGGACTTTGATCAGGTCCCTGGAAAAGTCACAAAACACATAAAAACTATCAGATAATAATCAAAATAATGATAATAATCATTATTTCATTTAGAAGCGCCTTTCAAAACACACTAGGATTCAAGGCAGAGGTCTAAGACTCAAATAAATTGAGGGACACTGTCCCCCGGCTGTCATTTCACCAAAAGGCCACACAGAGTAACAATGTTAAACACAAAAGAGAAAATAACAAAAAAATCTATATTTCGCAGATACTGCAAAAAAAAAAGAAATAACAGACAAAATATCCAACAGAACATGAACAAGCTTACAAAGAGACTTTCTTAACCTGATTAAATAAAAATATGTTTTTTTACACAGCAATGGACAATATCAGTTATGTAAATACATTATATAGACTGCAATAAGTAGTATTTATATTTTATGTAGTCGTTACATCTATAGTCTTCTCTTTTAAGTCCATGTTTGTCATTGTTGACTGAAACCCCCTTAAAAATCTAGCGCACCCCAATAACAATACACTTTCATATCAAGGTGGGGGCCACAAGATATTGTTCCACCGTCCACAAATGGCCCCCGGGCCAGAAGTTTGAGAAGAATGATTTAAAGGGAAACTCAACTCAGATTATAATCATGGCATCTGAAAATTATATTTTTATCAGATGGTTAAGGACGACAGCTGGAAAGACAGCAGTCAGTGATGGGGAAAACAAAGACAATTATCTTAGAATGTGATTGTCTTGTCTGATGACAATTGTTTTGTGATTGTCTTGTCTGATGATGGAGTGAAGAGAGGTGAGGGGAAAACAACCGCTGGAGTTTTAATAATTCACATTTTCTCAGCCAGGGGGCACCACAACCATTTGATTCTCACTTGTGTTCAGAGTCAAACCACAGCTGAGAGCAGAGCTGGTCCTCAGCCCTGTTCCAGCTACACAACAGCCTGTGTTGTGACTACATGCAGTGTAGGAGGTGGAGGCTGCAGAAGTGAGGGTGAAACATCACAACCACCTCGTACCTGTAGGACAACGCTCCGGCAAAGTGGCTTTCGATGTAGGTGTCCATGACTGGTTTGAAGTGCTGGAATTTACTGTCCTGGAGAAGGTTGATGATGTGGACCTGTGGAAAAAAGTAAAAAAAAAAAAAAAAGTAAAAAAAATAATTTCTAGAAAATTTACTTCTATAGCTCTGAATTTGAATAAATTCCAACTAGTTCCAAATAAAAAAATTCCAACACGTGTGAATTGCAAAAAAACTGAGTTAGCCACATCACTTCATAACTACACCAACCAAACAACAAAGTGAACAAAGTTATATCATTTCAGATACTTTATTTTAATAATTTTTTTATTTTTTATTTTTTTGTTCTCTAAGTTACTGTAACTTTTTAATGAAATTGTTAGTTGTAAAAAAAAGCGTCAAATCAACATTTTTTTTCCAATGACAGTTATGACATCACCGTCATTCTTCAACAGTCTCAACTAGAATCACAATCACAACAGTACACCAAGCATGCATCGCATTAGCCATCAAGGCCTTTGCAAATGTTTGTATCTCAATTCCCAAATAGTTCCAAAATTCCAAAAGAATTAAAAAAAATCACAAGGCCAAAAATTTGATACAATTCAGATTAGATTGGATTTAAAAAAAATGTGTACAGAGGAAGCAAAAGGAAAAATTCAAAGTACAGTGTGAATACTGTACAACATGATATCTGTCTCTTATACACATCTGGGACACTGTCCCCCGGCTCTCATTTCACCTCGAGTTTGTCGAGGGCTGAGGCGTTTGAAAGCTGAGGCACCACTGTACTTCTGTATGAGACTGAGACCAGGTCCTGTCTCTTATACACATCTATGAAATTGTTAGATGTAAAAAAAAGTGTCAAATCAACATATTTTTTTCCAATGACAATTATGACATCACTGTCATTCTTCAACAGACTCAACTAGAATCACAATCACAACAGTACACCAAGCACGCATCGCATTAGCCATCAAGGCCTTTGCAAATCTCAATATCTCAATTTCCAAATAGTTCCAAAATTCCAAAAGAATTTTAAAGAATTCCCAAGGCCAAAAATTTGATTAAATTCAGATTAGATCAGATTTTTTAAAAAATGTGTACAGAGGAAGCAAAAGGAAAAAGTACAGTGTGAATACTGTACAACATGATATATCTGTATTACTGTACAGTAGTACTGTGTTACGTAGTTACAGGTGCAGTGGTTAAGGAAGTGGACTTGAGTCTGGAGGGTTTTAGGTTTGAATCCACCAGCTGCCAGATTACCACTGAGCATGGCACTGTCCCAAAACACTGCTCCCCGGGCGCTTAAAGCTGCCCAATGTTTGTGCCGTGGTGTGTATCACAAAGTTACAATGACAAAAAGTTTACTTTCCTCCGTTCCTTCTACAGAAATACTTTATTGTCAGATAATGTTTTCTCAACGTAAGAGATGACGAAAAAACTTCCAAAGTCGCAGACGTAGAAAGAAAAATTCTCAATTTCAATTGACCTCAACACTTCAGGCCACTTTTTCATCACTGATAACGTCAGGGCTGAGAGAGTGAAGTGTGTTCACGTGTCGGTGTGACACAGACAGACCGACACAGACAACGGGCGCAGAGTGAGAGAGATATTGATTTTCAGCCTGACTCTATCAGGTCAGTGCAACATGACCAGGATGAGGTTGGCAGACTGGCTCCTGTGATCTCAGATCTACGTGTAAACTGAATGTTCTATCAGATGTTCTGTCACTAACTGTCTCTGTGTGTGGATTTTTTTTTCTATACACTGGTGCCTCAGCTTTCGAACATAATCCGTTCCAGGTTGGAATCGAGGTCTGAAATGATTTTTCCCATAAGAAATAATGTTAAACTGATTAATCCGTTCTGGCCCATATGAAAAGTCCACTTTCTTCAATAAAATGTGTATCTAACCAGCAATTTAGTCCAAAACATGTAGATGTATATTTGATATCTTTTGTCCTCCTTTGTAATGTACGTATTGGCCGGCATTTTTTCCAAAAAAGACCGGTCTCATCGCAATAAAAAACAATATTTCCGCACCGGGTGGAATCACGTATTTATCGGCAGCCTTTTGGTCCGAACTCGTGGCCTCTCCATGTCCAGTCACACGATGGAGACCAGTTCTCTGCCTAAACTTTTCAAACCGGCTACGACTGGCTTTAAAAGTAAAGATCTTTTCATCACTTTCAACATTCCCCTCGCTTGTAGATAGCGAGAGCCTGATTTTACTGATTCGGTGATGCTGTCTCCAGCTCCAACTCTTTTTTCTTAGTAAAGATAAACATCAATTTTTCAATTTCATCAAGTATCTTGAAATAAATTGAGTTGAATTTTGAACGTGAAAGAACGAACACGGTTTGGTTTGACTCAGCCGAGCGCGGCTGCCCGAATGCTCTCTCGGCTTGACTCAGGCCGATCGAAAGCTGAAATTCGGTCAAAAGTGTTGACACATTTTTCTCAAAAATTTTGGTCGAGAGTTGAGTTGGTCGAGAGTCGAGTTTGTCGAGAGCTGAGGCGTTTGAAAGCTGAGGCACCACTGTACTTCTGTATGAGACTGAGACCAGGTCCTACCATTTCTCATATACCACCGTGTGGATGAGATGAATCAAATGAGCTGCAATGCTGCCATCTAGTGACATTCCTTTTAATCTACAGCTCTTTATCCCACAAACTATTCAGGGCAGATGTTATTGGTTATGGGGTCAGCTGATAATATTACTTACCAGGGAGTCAAACACCTTCAACCCATATCTTTGAGAACTTTCATCTAAGATACCGAATAGGGTGTCCAGCGTGTCCTGCAGAAACTAGAGAAAAAGAAAAATGACATCAATATCGTGGGAACTCATTTTAAGATTTGCATCTTAAGCTGTATTTCCATCTCATAATGTGTTATTTAAGGAGAAACGTTTTTGATAGAAGGTAATCTGCTCCTACTTTGACGATCTCTGATCCGTCAATCCCCTTCAGCTTGGAGAGGCTTTCGTTGATCCTCTCAGGATGAGCCCTCCACTTCAGCAGGTCCAGCATGTCACCTTTATGGAAATAAGACCAGGATAGGAAAATATAAGAAAGATAAAGATAAAAGAGTCGGGAAAAAGCACGACGACTGTCAGGGAATATAGAAGACGTCTCGTTAATTTGTGCAGAGATTCGGAATCACAGGAGAAGAGTTTTGCTACGGCTGTAAAGCAACATCACGACTTTCATTTACATTTCAGAAAATCCAACCAAATTATGACATTTTCAATTCACAAAGTAAAAAAAAAAGCATTTCCCAGGACATGAATAAAACATAAGTGATAAAAGGTAGACAAGCATTTCCAGCAATTCTATTTTAACCTGAAAAAGATTGTTTTTTTTAGGAAATCTGTGTCTTTGTGTTGCTGCTGTAGTTTGAACCTTTTTGATGAAAGATCTGCAGAAGATGCCTTGATGTGAAGAACGTTGTTATTGTTTTATCACTAGAATCACTGAAAGTCTCATCCTTCAGATCCCGAGGCGAATAAATGATGAAGTGAAGAAGAATTGCCTCCATTTGATGCACATCTTTTAAAGCATTAAGGGAGCTGCTGTCAGTTGCAAAAATGTTTATAACAGTGGTTCCCAAACTAAGGAGCAGGTCCCCAACACATAACACAAGAGGTCCTAATTAGGGGCCATAATTCACAGCCTTGTAGATAAAATTTTCAATGTGATTCATGAGATCGATCAGCTGTACTCAACTTTTTTTGGATAATCGTTTATATAAGACAAATATCCCCAAAAAAATTTTTAGGATTTGTTTTCGGTTTTATTTTGAAAGTTTTCTTGCAAATAAAACCAAAAATGAATTTCAAGGAACTGTCACCTGTGCAAACGCATTATATTGTGACTGTCAATCACAACTCAGCAACACAGATATTTTGTTCGGACATAAGTCTTCATATCTGTGAGATCGTAATTGGATTTCGTCCAATGATGACGAATGATCGCGCAATGAAACCAACCACTAGGGAGCACAAGTCAGTGTTTTTCAGTGCCGGCCCCAAGCCTACTTAAATCAACCCCAGAAAAAGGGACAAGTGTTCGGACAATTTCGGCAAAATCCAATATCCACAAATCTGACATTTCTGAAAAAACGAAACAATTCTTTTACCGTTCTGGGTTAGCTTGGTGGAGCAAAGGAAGCTAGTGATCCAGAAAGACTCCTTGGGGCCCTTCAAGGTCTGGTTGTTGGACGGCAGGTTGGCTTTGGAGAAAGGCAGTTTCAGGTACCGCGAACAGTCGGCCAAACTGGTGTTTTCTTCACACTGCAAGATGGGAAGAACAGAGCAAAAATTTGTTTTGTCACAAATGTGACAAAAGTCAGTGCTCAGGTGCAGCCTGGACATCGGCCGTTGCCGAATCACATCAATCTTTTCACCACCGGACTCTGACAACATGATTAAAACCCAGTTTGAATTCCGGTGGACAAACTTTCAGCCTGTTCCGACGATGGAAGTGCAAGTTAATGAGGAGGTTTTGTTATTTTTGGGTTTTAATGCGAAGCCCTGATGCACAGCTGAGGTTGTGTGAGCTCCAAGGCCACCACAAAGTTTTGGACTGATTCTGCCGTCTATTTTGGGTCTGAGGAGGAAACTAGGCCATGCCACTTTTCATTGAGCTTTTCAGTAACTTCCATCTGGCTTCACAATGGGGTTTTACACCCCCGCCCGTCCCTACGTCTGGAACACGCCAGGTCACCAGAGTGGTCCTCTTTGGTCCCGCGCTGTTGTTTGAGACCTGAGCAACAGCTAAAGCCAGGAGAGCACGATAAAAAATGTGGAGAGCTTGTTTTTTTTAAAGACAGCTGCAGTTAACAGAAGAATAAATAATCCAACTCTGGGTCACTGCACCACCGCCGCAATAAAATGTATGAATACTATCCATGTTTTCTGTTCTCCTCAAAACCTCGGGTTTATGTACACACCCCTCGCCTGCAGCTGAGGACGAGGACGCAGTCTGCAATTATTGTCAATTACACCCAAGACTGTCCTGCACAAGCTTTTAACTTTGGAGGCCGGCCATTTTATTTGACTCTGCCGTTTGATGTGTTAAAACCCAAAATGTGCCAACGATGACTGCGAGTCTCGCATGGTCCATTAAATAGAGAAAATGGAGCAGGAGGTTATGCAGTGCACGGAGACGGAGACAGAGACAGAGACCTCTGCAGCCCGTCTGCTGTGGCCCACATGTGCAAACGCTCGTTCAGATGTCGACTCTCTTGACCACAAGGAAACAGAGACATATTTACACCTTCTGCTGGAAATGAGGCTCTCTGCCTGGTAGTGTGAGGTTGAGGTGATGAGCTGTTGGACACCAGGGGGCACCAAATATCATAACGGACCAGTGGCTACTCAGGGTAAACCCATGGTTCAGTCATGTTTGTTTTGAATCAAGTCACAACACTGAGTGACATTGAACCTTCTTCAGAACAGTGGTTCTTAACCTGAGGGCCGTGGCCAAAGCTTTGAACCATCAGCACCATCAGCATTAGCCTATCCGTTGGTTGAGCCTATTAGAAGTAATGGTGGTTTGGAGGGCATCCGAGGGCATCCGGATGCGAGGGCATCTCAGTGGTAACTTGGCGGTAGTGGGTTTCGAACCAGGGACCTTGCAAACCCAAGTCCGCTTCCTTAATGGCCACGAAAAGCTATGTTTGATTGCGCTCTTTGACCACATGGTGGCAGGATGTTCAATTCCTACCTGATCTATATCTAATATCTAAAATGCAGAGGGGAGGCTAACAGTTCAAAGGTTCTTAACCACTGGGGGGCAGCCTAGTTCTGGACCAGATGAGTCACTGTTTCAGGGCCTTGGTTAAAAATAACTAATCACATTCATTTATCTTCATCTGCTAATCTGTTACCTGGTCACAGGGGCGGCGCTCCACCACTGCCACCCAAATCACACTGCTCCATACCCACAGCCTTCCTGTCGGTGGTGAGCCCACTGGACGGTGTGTTGGTTGGGATGGTGCTATGATCAAAGCACCTCAGTGGGAACCTGGCAGCTAGGGGATTCAAACCTAAAGCCTTGTGGACCCAAGTCCGCCTACTAACCCGCTAGGCCACCACTGCTGCCTAACTTATTTATAATAAAAAAAAAAAAAAACACAGATGATAAATTCTCTCAGGAAACCATGCTAAGCGCTGTGGTTAATTTTACTTAAATGCAACTCATATTTGTTTTAATGTCCATAACATTATTTAATTTTGACCTTTTTTTTCTCAATTGTACATCGACAGTGTACTATATAAGGAAGGAACAGGTGTTTCTGGGTATTTTTTTTTTTAGTATTTATTCTTCAGCTACAGGGACAGATAATGATTGTGTTTTTTATTCAGACTAAATAAAGATAAATGTTGTCATGTCACAGCGCACATCAAACAACAACACTACGATGTGGTAAAATTACAGTCTATTATCCATCAGAAAGGCTCCATTAAACTGATGTAATTGAATGTGTAACAACCGCAAATTCAATTCAATTAAACAAATCAAAAAAGTGATTAAATGCAAATTAATGTAAATGAGTGGAGGTCTGAAATATAACTGTGATTAAAATTCACATTTATTAGGAGATACTGGACGGCAGTGGTGGTCAAGTGGTTAAAGGAAGAGGACTAGGCTTAGGTTCGAATCCATCAGCTGTCAGGTTGCCACCAAGGCAACCGACCATAGCACCATCCAAACCACCATTACTTCTAGTAGGGTCACCAACCAACAGGAGCTGAGAGTATGGAGCAGTGTGATTTGATGAATAAATGACTAAAAATGAGATACAGTATTTTTAACAGTGTGAAGTAATAACATTGCATCACATTACATATGTTATATTTGAATTACACTACATAACAAAATTGTCCGCAGTAACTAATGAGTAAAATAAATGTGATAATATTACGATAATAACTTTTTTTTGTGAGGACACAGTTTGTGTCTTTGTCTTCCAGTCCAAACCCTGGCAGAGACTCAGTTCAGGTCTTACCTTGTGTATGATCAGCTCGTGCGTTCCATCTGGCAGAGTTCTCCCGTCCTCCTGCATCAGAGGAACGAACGAGTAGCCGAACAGTTTCTTTTCTCCCTTGTCTTTCGCTGTCAAACAACAACACATGGACACGTTATGTAGTCCGATGTACACAAAGCTCAAGCTGTCTCTGACTCTGTCTCTGCAGCCCACAGCAGAGCTGGTTATTATCTGGACAGACCTGCCTGTGTGTAACCAATAACTGAAATAAAATCTGCTACATTCTAGAACATTCCAGCGTTGCCTTGTGTCAAGCTACAACTGACATTTCTGGGTGTTTCTATTTTTTTTTCACGTGAAGGTTTGTTGTTTCGGGAAGACTTTTGTTGCCATGCTCAGTGGACGTCAATGGCACCTGGCAGATGTTGGATTCTAACCTGGAACCCTCCGGACCCAAGTCCTGTTACTTAATCTCTAGGCCACCACAGCCACATGTATGTCCTTGATGAACTATACTGTAGATAACACACTGATGAATTTTTTAATTTTTTTTCTTTGTTTTTTTTATGAAAAAAAATAAATGCAACTTTAAAGATAATCTAAAGCTAAGTTGTCGAGGATAAACATTTTTGATTATCTTTCCATGATATAATGATCAGATATATCACTTTACTAAATATCTAATATATGACCAATGTTCCCTGCATTTTCTTTATAAATAACAAAATAAGAAAACACAAAATAAATAAATAAACTAACTCATCTAGATTACCTCTCATTTGTTTGGCTAAGAATGTTCTTTAATACATCCATGTTTGCCTGAATACCTTGAAAAATGCATCTTCACAATAAAAAAAAAACAAAAAACCCTGTTGGCGAATAAAGGTACTGCACATGATTCAACATAATATTAAACTCTATCTTCAGCTCAATAATATTTGTTTAACCCTAACGTCAGGGAAAAAAAAAACATCATCAAAAAAAATATTTTTTCAGTTCAATTATTATTTTTTTTTGTTAATTTTATTACATAACCAGATCAAATCTGCACCACAGACCCATTTGATGGTCCTGAGGATAATTAACATCAGTATCTCTAATCTCATTCACCTGCTGATTTAGCAATAAAGTGTTATTGCTGGCACAGCAGGGTGTTGGCGCTACTGAACTCTCACAGCTTCAACACTGATGGTTTTCAGACGGTATTCTCTCAGAAAAGAATCATAAGTTTTTTTTGTTTTTTTTTTGTTTTTCTGTGTGACCAACCAGGACAGTCATTCCTGACTCCGTTGGTGTTTTCTCATCGAGGAAACTTTGGGTTTTGAACAAATGCTTCAGATTTACAGATTTTAAATTAGAACTCAATCTAACAAAGCCTTTAAATCAGGGCTGTCATAGAGTTGGACCAGCTGAGACTGAAACCAAAGTGAAAGAAAATCCCACTCTGATAAATGACAAAAGACAAGGTTTATATTTATTTCAAATAAATGAATAAATTCCAAATGAATAGGTTCCACACATGTTTTGTGAGCTGAGGGTTCTGTGGGGTCTCTCTCTCTCTCCCTCTCTCTCTCTCTGTCTCTGTCTCTGTCTCTGTCTCAGACCCTGGGAGCTTCATTGTGCAACATTACGGGAATCCTGAACAAGCCAGCAAAGAATTCCGGGGCCACAAACAGAACCCTTGGAATTTGAAAAGCATCTTTGTGAAAACCAGCTCCAGTTTTGAAGGTCTTTGCAGACACAGGGTGAGGGACGGTCATTTTTTTCCCACCAATTTTGTGTATCCAGTATGACTTGGTGTGTTGTCACCACGGGCCTTAAATTGGCGTCCTAACAGGCGGACCCTGAGAGGTAATGCCTGCGCAGCCAGCAGTAATGAGGCCACTATATCTACTTCTCAGCACCTCACGGTCACTTAGTTTGGCATAATGACATCAGCTTGTTATGAAAGGAGGAAAACGGCTGTAGCTCTGATGCCGGGGGGAGAGAGGGGAGAGAGGGATGTTTTGGCCATAATTAAAGAGCTGTCTCATTAGGCTCCTAGAAGTTGAACAAACAGTTCTTTTAGGAAAATGGTGAAAAAAGTGCACACGACGTAGTATGTAGGGATAGAGGGTTCATCTGAGGCTGGAACTTTTGTTTAAGTAAATGGGAGGAGAGCATCAGTGCATCGAAGAAAATAAATATCCTCCCTTTAACTGCCATTGGCCAGCATTGGTTTTAGCATCTACCACATAAACCATAACAAACCACTAAATCTCAACACAGTCACTGGCAAAGGACAAACTGCGAGACATAGTACTTTAGAACACAAGGAGGTACTAAAAAAAAAGTATTTCCTTTGAGTAGTTGTGCTAATTAGGCTGGAAACACTCAAATAGAAATACGTTCAGTGAGAGTGCTTTGAATGTCAAGAAACGGTCATATGGATTATTTTCTTTTTTTTTTTATCCACAGCACACCAACAAAAAAAAATCTAACAAAAATATAGATACTGAAATATGATAATCCTTTCCTTTAAATGGCCACGTGGGTGACTAACTTCCTGGCCTGTTTAGTTGAAAACAGCCCTGGTATACCAGCAGAAATTGAATTAAGTCTCACATCATCAGACCATCTTGTACAGCTATGATTCTCTTTTTTTTTTCGTTGTCATAGTCGTCGTAGTAAAGTAGTATTTCATTGTTGTGCCGTTCATGCTTTGAGAGGTAAATAAAAATATGTAATATAAAAAAAATACTAGTTCTGGGACAAATGTCCCACGGCACAGCATTTAGGAATACTTTTTAAAGCCTTAAACTTACATATTTTTTTTTTTATTTGTTTTGGTAGTCATATAGGGATGTACGATTTTTGCCGGTATCCAGTATTCTCAGGACACTTTCCAATTCCAATGCGGGGCATCGGTGGACTAGTAGCTAAGAAAGTTAAGTGCTGTCTGCTAACTAAGGTGAAGTAACCGCCAAACACATCATATGGCAAAACACAGGTATTAAATTTAAGGGCTTTCAATATCAGAGGAAGAAAATATGATATAAGTCACAGATATTAAAGAATTCTGCCAATATTGGGCCCCTGTGACAACATTCCCACTGTGTTGTAATAAATATTTTGTGTTGGGAGATTGTTGCCAATAGTAAAACCCTACTTTTTAAAAACTATTTGACTTCACAACCATTCCTGCAGGAACTTACTGGAGCAGTGTCGG
>JAFBJS010029732.1:4053-31041 GCA_016785265.1 Paraplagusia blochii
ACTATATACATAACTATATACATACATATATATATATATATACATATATATACACATATATACATACACATATAAGTCGCTTTGGATAAAAGCGTCTGCTAAATGCAATGTAATGTAATGTAATATACACATATATATATACATACATATATACATACACATATATATACATACATATACACACACATATATATATATATATACATAAATACACATATATACACATATATATATATAGATATATATAGATATAGATATATATAAATAAATGTAAATATAAGTGATGCTGCAATTTATCCTTGGCCTCACCAACGTTTGTTTTCTTTTTCTTTAATATACATTTTTTTTGACAGGGACAATGTACACAAGCGTAAATCTGAGAAAATATGCTTAGTACCAGACTCTAGCTCTTAGAATTAATTTCCCTCTGCAGTCCCAGAGACGAACGTCAGGTAAACGCACAACATTGTACATAGTTTGTGTTCTGAGGAAGTGATTCTGTACTTGTGGGTTGCATTTTTAAGCTCTTGGCCTGTCAGTCTCAACTGGAAGTTCCATTCAGTGATTTGGTATTTGATGACATCAACACTTCTCTCGCATCAGTGGACTGTCTCCACTCCACAGTCATTTCACAGTTGTTGTGTCATTGTTAATAGTGTTTCTGACATGCAGAATAACACTGGCGATGAGGATACGTTCAAGAGAGATGTCCGTCATTGGACAATTAAATCTTCTCAAATAAGATAGATATGTCATTTGTCACTTAATTATGCTGTATTTTAGTCATGTGATGGCTGGCTGTCTGTGCAAAGATTCAGCCTATGTTAGAAACAGCCAGAGAAACAACCAGTCAAACAAAAAAAAACACATTACATTGAATTAAAAAATGTGACGAAAGATTTCTGAGGCACCTACAGACAGAAACATTATGTTTGTGTTTAACAGTGTCACTGTTGGCAGGATTTTCTTTTTTTTTCTCTCCATGATGATAAGTAGGTCACATGCTTGAATTATCCATTTGCAGGGTTGTATCATTGCCAGGAAATTGCATTACGTAGGGGACCTCTGATACAGTGACACACAGACTTGGAGGATGGCAGAGAGAAATGTTGAAGAATGCACACGAGAAAATGGACGCAGGAAGAGCGAGTCAGAAGAAACGCACCCTTCTTCATCTTCCTGCACAAGTCTCAAGGTAAAAACAGTTATAAAAGCATTGTGGCTGAATATGGAATCTTTTTTACTTTTTTTTTCCAAAGCCATGGCTCAAACTCTTTGGTTGCCAACAAAGTTAAAGATTAATCTGATGGCTGGCAGTTTTTGGAAAAATATTAGATGTGTTCGGGTCTTTTTTTTTTTGGAAAGACAGACATAATTGACAAAAGAAGTATTTGCCTGTGCCTTGTTTTCCTATTATAGTATGACATGGAGATACTGTTACAACATGGTGTATCATAATAATAATAATAAAAGTACCTCTACCATAACTTTAACAATAAATACGATCTCATCAATACTTAGGTCGAGGTTGAGTGGACCAGAGAGGAGGGATGAGGTTTGATAATGGTGGGAAAGTAAATTTCTATGTTATAGCAGTGGATATTTACACACTACAAAATCAGAATTTATCAAATACAGAGCCCTGTGGAACACCGTGCCAAATAAGAACCAAATAATATGCTGTATTATCTGAATATGCTGTGACTCAGTTTCTGTTAAATGCCCTGTATTCAGTTCATCTGGGAATTTTTGTGTTAATTTTTTTTTACACTTCTTTATCTTTTGATATTTTTCTACCATTTCACTCATAAAAGAAAAGGAAGAAGACAAAAGAAAGGCTCTTATAAAACTTTTGGCCTGTCTATTTGTCATACATCTACTCCACCCTGCCTCTGTTCCCCTATTTGCCCCAGTGAGGAGATTAAAGCAAACTTTGTGCTCATAAATCTATGAAAGTTAGTAAAAACCCACCGTGAAATCACAAACTATTGGTTCCTGTTTCTCCATGAAAGAGCTAGAGCACAATGGTGGTCGTGCCGAGCGTCATAACACAGCCTGGGTGAAAGAACATTTTCTCAGAATTGTTTGCGTGCCCGACCAAGTGGGTGGGTTGAGGCACGGCCCAATTTCATTCCAGTCAGTTCTGAGGGATGTGGAGTTTTTTTTATTCTATCTCAACTTAATTTCTTAAACCCAATAGATAACATCAGAATTGAAAATTGAGGTTTTATACATGACTTTTACATGCCATTTATTCAACAAATGCTCTATTTTTCTGCTCTGGACTCAAACCCCGTTGTGGTCCATGAGTCAAATGTTTGCCCATGTCTCTAATGTAGCTACTTTTTC
Source organism: Paraplagusia blochii (assembly GCA_016785265.1). NCBI lineage: Eukaryota > Metazoa > Chordata > Actinopteri > Pleuronectiformes > Cynoglossidae > Paraplagusia > Paraplagusia blochii. The sequence continues at coordinate 6,403 of JAFBJS010029732.1, forward strand.
AGGATTTCAACATTTTGTAAGAAACCCTAACATTTTCTGATATGAAACTGGGTTTTCATTTGAAAACTTTGCAGTAGCGCTAATACTGAAGAAATGCGTTGATTTTTTCAATTATTTATTATCTTTATTTTTATAACCAGAGCAGTGCATTTCACATGTACTGATGTCAAAAAAGAATAAGACAAGTAGAAGCTGTGCTTCTAACTTAATGTACAAACTCCAACACAATTGTTGCTTTGCTTTCCCTGATTTCCTAGAAAAAAAAATCACTAACTTAGTTATGGTTTTTCTACCAGCACTAATAGTTAGCTGCCTTCACCAATTAACAACCTGTGTACTGCATCCTGAGGGTATTTGTTTTTGTTTTTTATTTGTTTTTTGCAACTTTCTATCATGTAGTTTAGTAAGGTTAAAGAAAAAGTGGATTATATCTATAGATATCTATATATATATATATACACATCTACATGCATATATATATGAATATATATACATATATACACACATACATACATACATATACATACATATATGCATACATACATACACATATTTACATACATGCATATATATATATATATATACACACATATATATATATATACACATATATATATACACATATATATATATATACACATATATATACATATATATATTTAATATTTACTTCAAACTTTACATGGAACACAACAGCTAAGTTCTAATTATTATTTATTAATTATTTTCCTAGGAATTTATTGTTTTTCTATTAAAGCATTGGTGATAGTACTCTCACCTGCCCCGCAAAAGGGCCCTGGTTTAATTCTCTATACAATGCATCTATACCCTAGAGCAGTGGTGGTGTGATGCTTAAGGAGCTGATCTGCTTCCAGTTTCAAATCCACCAACAGAGGTCCACTGAGCATGGCACCATCCCCACCCACTGTTCACTTTGGTGATGGGTTAAATGCAGAGATCACATTTATTTGTGTGCAGAGGTGTGGATCACATTGACGAGGAGTTTGCCTTCCTTTCCAAGTTTGCTTTTCCTAATTAGCAATTTGGCTGACTACTTTTTAAGCACGGGCTTAAAAAGTTTCTTCAGATCATGTATGGTTCAGGTCTATTCATGCATTCCTATAGTCGTTACTGTCTTTGTGGTCTTCATGAATAAATGCACACGTCTCTCAAAGAAGCCAATTTTTCCTATGGTGTGTTGATATTTCATCCTCTCATCCCTACGCTTTGCATTTGTCATGATCAACATTTCCTCTCATTTTGAACTCCTCTCTTGTTATTAACCCCATCATACAGCAATAATTACTGAGTGACAAGGGAGGGGAGTAAGTTAATAAGGGGTAAGTTTTGTGTCACAACACTCACAGTAGTGTGACCATTTTAGGTAAACTGAACAGCACGTAATATGTAAAAAAAAAAGCATTGTTATAATTCTAAAATGCTGTTCGCATATCAACCCTGTCATCATCCTTCTTCCCCTCACCAGATGTTTCTGGTGGCTCTGTCTTTTGCCTATTTTGCAAAGGCTCTGTCGGGGAGCTACATGAAGAGCACAATTACTCAGCTGGAGAGGCGCTTCGACATCCCCAGTTACCTAATAGGAGTCATTGATGGGAGCTTTGAGATTGGTGAGTAAATCCTTGTAGTCATTCCTGTTTTCAGCCTCTGCTTTAGCGCTCTCTCCGTCTTTGGGTCAAAAAATATGAATGGGCCACAGAAACACTCATCATGGTCCCAGGAAAAGAAAAATGGAGTGCACGCCTCCTTGGTGGTTGAGTCATAAAGTCAAGCAAGGACTAATCCTGTCCTTTGTGGTGGACATTGAGTAATAAAGGTTTTATTAAATATTTAGTATTGAAATGCACACCATGAGATGAATGGACAGTTTGAGAACAGTTTTTAAATAGTCATAATAATAAGACAGAAGTCAGAGCTGGAGGTGGAGGAGTTAAAGATGCTGACATTCTCTTTAAGAGAGACAAGGATGGACAGGATGAGGGAGGAGGTCAGTAGTGGGACAACACAGACATGAAGGTTTGGAGAAAAAGCTAGAGAAACCAGATTGGCTAGAGAAGCCAGATTGAGATGGTTTGGACATGTTCAGAGGAGGGACAGTAGATACATTGGTAGAAGAATGATCCTAGAGATGGAGCTACCAGGTAGAAGACAAAGAGGAGATTGACGGATGAAGTGAGGGAGGACATAGAGGTAGTTAGAGTCAAAGTAGAAGAGACAGAGGACAGGGGGAGATGGAAATTGTTGATTCACTGTGTCAACCTTTGGAAAGGGGACAAGCCGAAAGGGGAATAATAATAATAAGAATGTTTTAATTTGCCAGGTGTGTGCTAGGGTTGGACATTTTTGACATATATTGTCAAAATTGAGAAGCCACACAGAAGAAGATGAAGACAACAGCACAAGGACATGTCCATGGAGATTCTCAGCAGAGAAGTGGTAAACAGAAGAAGAGTTTAGTATTTAATCCATGGATGTGTGACTGCGGTTGACCATGAGTAAGAGCAACCTGCTCTCAAAGCTGTGCCGTAGTTATGACAAGGAGACACGCGACCAGGAGACCACTGGTGGAGTTGGACGTGAATATTCCAGATATTTCTCCCCTCTATCCATCTCACCGTCTTCTGTTAATGCAGCTTCTCTCATGTGGCCAAGGCAACGAGCTTTTTCTATAGGACTGTTACCAGGGCAACATGGAGCAGAGCAGGGCAGCATGAAGGGGGGAAAAGAGAAAAGGATGTGAGTGTAAAGAAACCAGAGATAACAGTGGGGACACGGGGGAGGAAGAGATGGAGAACTGGAGAATAAAGAGATAAGACAGGGGGATAAAGTGCAACAATGTGACTGGATCTGTATGGAGATCTGGTTAAATCTGTAAGAGCTCAGTTCTTTGGCCACAGATGATGTCTTTTCAGCATGTCATCAATATTTATATTGGTTTTCCTTAGGTGAATATTTGATTGTGCAGCTAAAACAGCTGTTGACGTTAATGAAAAATTCAGCACAAAGACTTCACATCATGTTTAATTAAGCTAAGGACTATTCATTTTACCATTTGGCCTTTGTTTAAGCCAAAATTAAATACAACAATGGAGAAAAAGGCCAGATTACAGAAATTCAATATACAAATTAATAAAACAGTGCATTATTTTGGTTCTTTTTAAGCAAGACTTTTTGAATATTTTTACTTTTTTTTCTTATCTTGATAACATTCACATGCGGTACATTCATGGATGTGGCCAACATTTGGTCTGTACGGTGGATATATTGTACTTCTAATTGCATATGGCGCAGGATACAGCAGGATCTAATTCACTGTGTACTTTTCAGGAAATCTGCTAGTTATTGCTTTCGTCAGTTACTTCGGGGCCAAGCTCCATCGACCAAAAGTCATTGCAGTAGGATGCGTACTGATGTCCATTGGCACCTTCATCATTGCCCTGCCTCACTTCATCATCGGACGGTGAGCAAGAAATCTACACAGTAGACAGACCTGGCCCTAATAATTGATGTAGTTACTTGTGACAGATTTTGTAACACGATTTTATACTGCAAATGCATCATAAATAATAAAAAACATGTATGTAACAGATAATCGGGTGAAAATGGATTGATGGTATACACTAAAATTCTCGGCCACAACTGAAAACCAAAACCCCAACAAAAAGAGCTATAACAACTAGCATTGGCATTGGAATTACATACAGTAAATGAGTATGAATGTATCATAGAATATATATAAATTACAAAATCTTCTTCTTCCCCAAGCGGGCTCTTTGCTTCCGTCAGTTAGGATTATTTCTGGTTCCATCCTGCTTTATTTTTACATCTAAATAATGAGCTTCATAATGTGGCTAGTCAGTCGAGATGAAGTGCATCCAAAAGGCTACTGTTGTTCCATTAGTCGGGAGTACAGAAGTTATATACCATTAAATTCTGCACATTCGGTGCATCTCATAAAGCACTGTGCATCTAATAAAAGCAGAAACTACCATTCGGAATTTAATGGAACTTAATTTCCCATAGGACACTCCAGAGTGAATAATAAAAGCTCCATCTATAAACCAAAGTGAATTCTTAAGGAATCTTTTTTTATTTTTTTATTTTCTACTTAGAGTCATGTGACACGTGACTCAGACTCCAATATTTTTTTCAACCTATTTATTAATGGGTCGATGTGTCCTTCTTTTGTCCATTTGTGACACTTTTTTTGTTCGCGCAGCTATGAGTATGAAACCACAGTGAAGTGGATTGAGAACTCCACACTGCATCCCTCTCCATGTGCCCCAGGGTTACCTGCTGAGGTGCAACAAGGAGGGAAACTCCCTGATGCTCCAGCTGCTGGTGAGCATTGTTTTGTGAGTACTTTACTCCAGCGTAATGCATTTCATTGCCCCATACTCTTATTTAACCATGAGAAATTTATGGAGTACCTAATACCAATCCCTGCTCTAACTCTGGTTCTTATTATAAATCAAAATTAAAACTCAAAAATGCATTTAACCATGACTTAACAATTTGAAATGTATAATCTCAATCCCCCAGTTACCCTTGCTGTAATTTGACAGCAATTCTATCCAACCCATACCTTTCCATAAACTGTATAGTTACAACAGATACACGCACTACTACAATACTGAGAAGTAAACCACACTTCGCTTATGGTTCTCAGCTTGTGAAAGTGAGTCCAACCTGTCAATGTGGATCTATGTTCTCCTGGGCAATGTCCTACGAGGGATTGGAGAGACACCTGTTCAGCCTCTTGGGATCTCATACATTGATGATTTTGCAACAGGGGAAAATGCTGCCCTCTATGTGGGTAAGAAAAAGCAACAGCTGCCGTAGAGTTGAATACTCTTTTTCTCAGCTCTATCAAAAATGCATTTTTTTTTTTCATTTTTCCAGAAAAAAAAAAAAAAAAAATTTATTTAACCATGATGTCAATCCCACAGTTACCTTCGGTACAATTTGACTGCAATTCTAACCAACCCATACCTTTCCATAAACTGTCCACACAAGTATAGTTACAACAGATACACGCACTACTACAATACTGACAAGTAAACCACACTTCGCTTATGGTTCTCAGCTTGTGAAAGTGAGTCCAACCTGTCAATGTGGATCTATGTTCTCCTGGGCAATGTCCTACGAGGGATTGGAGAGACACCTGTTCAGCCTCTTGGGATCTCATACATTGATGATTTTGCAACAGGGGAAAATGCTGCCCTCTATGTGGGTAAGAAAAAGCAACAGCTGCCGTAGAGTTGAATACTCTTTTTCTCAGCTCTAATCAAAAATGCATTTTTTTTTTCATTTTTCCAGACCATTTACATGTGCTAAACATTTGAAACACACTTTGCTATTAGTTACAATTCATCATAGTACAGACATGCAGTACACAAGTGTACACGTGATAGCAACACAGTCATAAGGCTGTATTCACCCTGCATTTGTCATACCACAGTGCAAGTATTTCTATTTGTCATTGATTCATGGTAGATATCTGTTTATAGTTCTGGGTAAAAGCTCAACTATTTTTGTCTGTGTTTTCCACGTCCCAGGTTTTGTTCAGACCATTTCAGTGGTTGGCCCTGTGTTTGGATATCTACTCGGTTCCCTGTGCGCTAAAATCTATGTTGACATTGGATTTGTAAAGATGGGTGAGTTTAAGGACAACACAACAATTTATGTGTTGTGCTACAGAGCTTTGGATCCATTCCAACAACAGCCAAACACCCAAAACATACAAAATCTTTCTATAAAGCAAAAAAGAACTAAATTAAAGATAACTGTTTCGGGGATATTACACCACTTTACCCATCACACAACAGCATGTTCTACAACACGTCAGCTCAGGTCACAAAGTATGCATTCAAAGCCGCACTCACAATTCATAAAACCGAGGCAGGATGTTATCAGATACAACATCAGCTGCAATGCAAAAAGTCCAAGCAGGTGTTCTGGATCAGCATCAATTAGCTAATGAGCGAAGCAGGGGCAGAACAAAAGCTGCTGCTGAGCACAGTCAAAGGCAAAATAACGTATGAAAGAGCAGGAGATTTCAGGTAAGAGGGGATATGGTTTTCCATCATAATAAACTTGGGGGAATGGTGTGATATTCTAAGGTAAAGAAAATAAATAGTTGAAGCATTGATGAAGAGAAGAAGAAAGCACATCATGGGGAGTCAGTTGCGGACAAGTCCCAAGACAGTGTTCCCCAACTTTTTTTGTGCCATGGACCAGTTAAAAGTCTCATACTATTTTCACAGAACGTTCGTTAAGTTGTGGTAAATAAATACTTATAAAATCATCCTATTTATGAATATACTTTATCGTTTATTGTTGTCTTCACTGAGAAAATATTTCCAAATCAGATATAGTTGCACTATTGATGATGGAATCCTAGCCATTCTATTGTTCAGTTCTTTTGTTGATATGGGTATGGATCAAGTGGAAGTAATAGACAGATGGGGCCAAAAGGAATTATTTCTCAGTGACCCAGCACCAATTCACCCATGGACCGGTACCGCTCCATGGGTTCCAAACGTGGAACATAAATAAACCACAGTTTTACACAAATGTACGAAGTGGTTAAATGTCTAGTAGACAACAATTCCTACACTAACGTATAGAGCAAGACAGGGTTCACAGGTTCCCCTGCAGGGAATGTATAGCAGCAACGGCAGATTTAATTCAGACCAACCATGCATTACAATTTTGTCTTTTAATTTATGAATATACTAATTACAACTGCAACTAATGGGTCTCTTCTCTCACTTCCATTACAGAATCCATCACGATCACTCCCAATGATTCCCGGTGGGTGGGAGCCTGGTGGCTGGGCTACCTCATAGCTGGAGTCATCACACTACTCTCTGCTATTCCCTTCTGGTTCTTACCCCGTTCCCTGCCAGCCTCTGACCCCCAAGGGGCTGTGAAGGGCAGACCTGAACAGAAAAGCTTCAATAAGAAGCCCACGTATCCAGCAGATGAACACAGTAGTTTTATAGAGATGGCCAAAGGTGAGAAATATTCAAATTGAAGTGAATTTATAGAATGCCATGTTTGACTCGCGTAAAGTTATTTGACGTTACAGTAGTATGTGGTACAAATCTGAGAAACAGTGGATACATACAGGTAGAAGAATGGTGCTAGAGATGGAGCTACCAGGTAGGATTCAAAGAAGAGATAGATAGATGCAGTGAGGGAGGGACGGAGGTAGTTGGAGTCAGAGTAGAAGACACAGAGCATAGGGTGGGATGGAAATTGTTGACTCGGTGTGGCAATTCCTGTGAAAGGGACAAGCCAAGGAGAAGAAGAAAGACATGCAATATAAATACACTCCCTACACTCCCTCTGCAGACTTTTTTCCAAGCCTGCGCACCCTGCTGGGTCACCCTGTGTATCTCATCTACCTGTGTGTGATAATCATTCAACTCAACTCTCTCATCGGCATGGTCACCTACAAGCCTAAGTACATCGAGCAGCACTTCAGGCAGTCCGCATCCAAAGCCAACTTCCTGATGGGTAGGAAAATACACGTACCATAAATACTCAATCGAGCACATGAATTAATCATGTCATACAATCATCACAGCAAAGGTTTTATCCTCCACTGTTCGCCTTGTACAGCAAAACAAGCCCCGAGGCATGATTTCTTTTCCAAGGTTAATTGTATATGAGCCGTATTACAGTGTTAGCTCAGTGAACGACCATAATTCTTTTTGCTCAGTTACACAATGGACTTTATGTTTTACATTCACTAACAAAAGCAATGAAAAATGACAGAGTCAAAGAGGCCGGGGCTTGATCGCGTTAAAAATCAGTCCACGAACACTACTGAGACTGAAGGAGCACATTTATGGATATGAGATCTTTAGAAGAGTGTATTTTATGCAAATTCCGAAAGAAATAAGTATTCAGGCTCATGTGGCTGCTTCAAGGAAAATGTCAGGTCTGTGCACACTGGCTATACAGTATATCAAATGAAAGAGAATGCACTATAAGTAATAATAACAATCCCATTAATACTGATAATATAGTTTTTTTGTTTTTTAACAAGGATGAACTGTGGTAGTCGTTGAGCTTCCCTACCGGGTATATATATATATATATGAGTAAAAAAAAAGTACATGCACAAATACACATGTACATTTTATCTATTTCATCATTCTTTTATTATCTCCTACTAAACATAACCTTGCGTTTCCCTTCTTCAAGGTGTGATCAACATCCCTGCTGTAGCTCTGGGGATGTTTTCCGGTGGTTTGCTCATGAAAAGACTGAAGTTGAACATCATGGGTGCAGCTAAGTTTGCCTTTGGCACGTCTCTAATTGGCTACATCCTCTCACTCTTCTTCTTCGTGATGAGCTGTGAAAATGTGAAAGTGGCCGGAGTGACCGTTTCATACGACAAGTGAGTCGCAGGAAACTACACCACAGGAGTAAATTAAATGTTTTGCACTGTACCGTCAATCTCATCATGTACTTTATGAACCTCTTTGCTTTTTTTTTTACCATCACCACTTATTAATAGATGAAACCAATGAAATGTACATGGGTTATTATGGCACATCCCTAAATATCATTGACACTCAAATCAACAAAAATATTACATTTTAAATATATATGCATTTGAAACAACCTCTAACAAGGGAAGAAAAAGGCCTTGTTGCTTTAAGAACTCCTTATGCATACATTTAACATGCAAACACACTTGACAGACATTGTAAAAGTTTATATAAATTGCAATTACATAAACATGTATTAACTCAAGAAAATAATATAAAAGTAAAAAGTTAACCCTCTACTGCATGGCTTTCATTTTGTAAAATTGATTTACAAAATTCCTGTTTCCTGAAAGGTTAGTGGTCCCTAATAATATGTCAATTCCTAAAATTAGACCCTCAACCCTCCCAGATATTGGTTTCTCTGCTTCAAGACAACACTGTGCGATAGGGACATTGAAACACCACGTTATTCCATATTAGGTCTTTATAGCTTTTACACATACAAAAAACAAGAATTTAGAAACAAACAATGTAAATCATTTTATTGAACAATAAAACATGTTAAACCAAAACCAGGTATCATTAAGGGATCCATGAGTGTTCATTCAGTGTGGAACTTCAGGAAATGGATGGATCAGGTTGAAGTGGAGGTGCAGTATTTCTTTGTGGCACTTTGCTTTTGGTGGACCATTGCATTCTTCATTGTCCTTTATCCCAAGTTATGTTTGATGCAGACGGTCATCTTGGACTAGAATGGGAGCTCAGCATTCTTTCTTCCTCTGTCCTTCACAAACTTAAATGACTTCTTCTCTTCTCTAGGCTCTTGCCACACATACAGAAGCTCTCTGCAATGTACGACTAGAAAGTATAAACTAGAAGCGAGCCAACACCTTCACAGTCTCATCTGCAGAGCAGCCAGTGGTAACAATAATAATCTCCAGGAAGGGGAACAACAGGCGGTGGTAGAATTTTCTTCTAACTTTGTTGCATTAGAGCAATGCTTCTCAAAGTGTGGGGCTGGCCCCCCTGGGGAGGCGCAATGCAATGCTGAGGGGGGCGCGTGTGACCCTGGGGAACATGCTTTTTTTTCTGCCATACTACAATAAAGTGTAATTGCACATCCTTGTAAGTTGAACTATATCTCCTTCTTTTTGTTTTCTTTATGTTAACAAGGATATGATGTTATGCAGAGGTGTACCTAGAAGAATTTTATAGACAAATGCTGTTATTTATAGTTGCGGCGGAGAGATTGCGTGGTTGTGGTGGGGGGCGGGGCAAATTGTTTTCTTCTTGCTGGGGGGTAACAGAAAATAACTGAGAAGCACTGCATTAGAGTTCAATCAGTGAGTCAAGCAGGTCCACTCCACCCCGGTTCTTGATATATTGCTGCTCAACAGTGATTTTATTCTGCTCGTGATCTCACCCGTAATTTGAATAATAGATTGTTTGTTTATGAACGTATGTACTTGTTGCATTTATTGATTTATTTGCATTTGAAAACATAGTAACACATGATCTGTTTAGCAGGAGATAAAATCTAAAATGTGGTTTAAACCATGCAGTAGGGGGTTAAGTTGAATTTAAAGTATTTAATGTTGTTGGTGTTGCTTGATGAAACTATCTTAGATTTAAATAATAATAATAATAATAATACTTACTGATCCAAGAAAATGCAAGTACGACGACCGGCAACTTTTTCAAACCACCAATATCTTCAGCAGAAGGACACAAATGTTGTGAACCAATCCCGCAGAAGGATCCCGCAACGGCGGGAAGTTTGAAACATCCGCTACAGCGGAACTCGCTACATGGGTAGCAACAGAATGCGGACCAATAGATATTCATGTCAACAATAACTAAATACCAACACTACACTTAGCGTAAAATCGTAAATTTAACGCCACACATCACCCACAACTATCCTTCCTTTTGTTCAACTACGAATGGCGAAGTTAAACAAACTAGCTCTGTGACGTTACTCGTGTTTCTCTCCTGTTTTCTCTATTTCCTTCTTTTTAATCCCACCCTCTTTGTGCAGAAACCAATGAGAGGGTTAATCTTGTCTTTGCCAGTCACTCACTGGTTAATAACAGGCTACCTGAAAGACTGACACCTGACTGTCAAATTAACAGCATAAGAGGCGAGGCACATTCGTCATCGTCAAGGCATGGAACATACCAGAATGTTTCTTGTCAGAAACTTTAAATTCTTTTTACAGAATTTAATATGGCGTTTATCTTATGTAATGTTAAGATAAATATACAGAAACAAATAGAACTTTTACCTGCTAGTTAAACTATTGACATCACAGGTTTATGTCACTTCACTGAACAATAGAAACGGATAGCCATATTGGTTTCTACAGATTACATCGACCAATGGGCCTAGTTCACATTTCTTGTGTGTTTGAAAAACAGATAAAAACAAATGTCTGTTTCTCTTCTTCTAGTATGGAGGCAATAGTTTATGACAAACACCAAGTGTTTACAGCCTGCAATTCCGGCTGCTTTTGTTCAGCCAGTGAGTGGGACCCAGTGTGTGGAGAGAACGGTGTTACCTACATCTCTGCCTGTCTGGCTGGATGCAGCAGCTCTGCTGGCTCAGGGACAAGTACTGTAAGTGGACACACTGCTCATGACTACACTAATGTACTTCAGACTATATTTGGGAAAAGAATGACACACGAAAAACACTGTGACTAGAAATAGAGAGATGAAAAGTACTTCCAAATACTCAATATAGAAATATATCTATTGTAGACAGCTAGACAGGCAGGCAGGCAGGCAGACAGACAGGCAGACAGACAGACAGTAAAGGTAAATGAAAGCAGTCTCCATCAGTCGAGATTGCCCTAAACCACAAGTGTCAAACTCAGGCCTGGTGGCCAAATCTGGCCCGCAGAGTAATTATTTTTGGCCCGCAAGATCCTCACAAATATGTACTAGAGTTATACCCTTATATACTGGCAAGATTTGTAGTAATAGTGCATGGTCTATGTTATAGCACAGACCTTTTTTGTAGCAGGTCTGTTAAAAAAAAATAAACCATTAAAAGGATCTTGAAAGGCTACAAATAAAGGCAAATACAACAGATGTGTGTTTTCCTTCTTATTTAATTTCTTATGTGTTAACTGTTACAGATTCATTGTTCCCTAAAATCAACATTTATTCAGGGGCGAAACAAGAAGCACACCAGGCAGTTGCCCGGGGCTCCGGCCACTAGGGGGAGCAATAAATATTCAGTCTGGCCCACGGCATTCTAGTTTTTAATTGTGGCCCACTGTAAAATTGAGTTAGACACTTTTGCCCTAAATTTTGTTCTCTCCTCTCTACCCTGCTGTAGTCACTCATTCACGTCTGACGTGGTTTGTTTGTCCAGGTCTTCTCTAACTGCAGCTGTATCGGATCATCTGGTAACTTTACAGCCGGCAGCGGCCAGTGTCCTCACAAGGACGACTGTGATAGGATATTTCCGTACTTCCTGGCTCTCTCCGTCATCACGTCCTTCATCATCTCACTCGGTGGGACACCAGGCTACATGCTACTCATCAGGTGAGTTGATAATACTCTCTCAATATTTTCTCAGTTTTGACCATTAGGAAAGCACAGAAAAAAGTACATATTGAGAATTTGGAGGTATGAAAACTTTCTCTTCAATCTCTTCAATATTTCTTGAAAGTAATCGCAATGTTAGATATTTCTCATGTCCTTCTTTCTTCTAATCTTTGATGACACCACAAACACAGGGCTGTTTGTCAAACTCAAAGATAATCATAGATAAGATGTAAAACCTATCACTATTTCCACTGCTTACACAGTACAGTCTGTGTAACTGTGTCTTTGTGCTCGATAACGTTATCTCTTATCTCATTACTTCATTCCCCGAGGTGAACACTGTCAGACTGCGAATTACAAGATAAAAGTCTAGAAATCGTAAATGTCACTAAAAGTCAAAGCAGCTCTGATTTGACGGATCAGATTAAGTTGAGTAAAAGTTGCAAGTTTACTGCTAAAGTAAAGAAAAAAATAAACAACGTTCAAGAAAAACAACTCAGTCAACATACAGTAAAAGTAACCTCAACTCAACTTCTGTTTATAGTGCCAAATCATAACAACCGTTATCTCAAGGCACTTTACAAATAATCATGCGTAAAAACAAGATGGTGTAACAGGAAATAGCAATAACCTGTAATAGCTAACCTGAATAGCAGGGTTCAGAAAACAACATAACATATTGTTATTATTTAAAGAGCCATTCTGTGGAAGAGCAGTTTGCGTTCCTGCCCGGAACCAGAGTCAAATTCCTGTTTAATTTGGGAGTATGAACAGACTTTGAAATTATTTGCAGATTTCCTGTTTTATAAAAAATGCGTTTTTGTCTTCCCGCAGATGTATAAAACCCCAACTGAAGTCTCTGGCCTTGGGTTTTCACACTCTGGCAACTCGTACCCTGGGTAATTGTCTTTTAAAACACTGACGCTCTACTGAACACAGGAGGCGACACTAACTGAACCTGAATGTTGTGTGTCACAGGAAACATTCCCAACAGCAGGGGGAAAAAAAATCCCAACAAACTGTATAAAAATAACTTGCTGCAGCAGCTCCGAGGAACATGATAATGAAATGCGCCTGTAATTTCACAGCGGGGATTCCAGCTCCCATTTACTTCGGAGCCATCATCGACACCACATGTCTGAAATGGGGTCAGAAGAGGTGTGGAGGCATAGGAGCCTGTAGAGTGTATAACACCACTGCATACAGGTAGGCACATGGATCTGAACAAAGATATATATGAAACAGTAAATTTGAACAATATCAATGATGTACAAAAATGTGCACATTTGCAAGTGGCTGCTAAACCTGAGGGACTGATTATGTGGTTCCTCTGGGACTCAGATGCGTGGAAGCAGGCGTGATATCTGCCACACTATAAAATGTGTATCCCTTTGCAGACCTGACCTCTAGGGGGCCTTAATAGACATCTTGACAAACACCTTCTTAATATATACTGAATTCAATAGTTTGTTCTCTTTAGGGGTGACAAGGATGGACAGGATCAGAAATGTGATTATTAGGGGGACAACACAGAGGTTTGGAAAAAGCTAGAGTGAGATGGACATGTTCAGAGGGACAGTTAGAAGAATGATCATGGAGATGGAGCTATCAGGTAGGAGACAAAGAAGAGATTGGTGGATGCAGTGAGGGAGGACATGGAGGTAGTTGGAGTCAGAGTAGAAGATACAGAGGACAGGGGGAGATGGAAAATGTTGACTCACTGTGGCAACCCCTGAAAAAGGGACAAGCAGAAAGAAAAAGAAGACTGAAAGCAATAGTTCACTGATGGCAGCCACATTCTTAGTGAAGTCAGGTTTGAGATAAAAAAAATAGAGTTATTCAATGTTTTTATATACTTTTTGTTGTATTTTGCATAAAGTAATAAGTATAGAGTATATAGTAGTTTGTAAGCCTTAACTAAAATGTTTTTTCTTAAGGGATACAAAACAAAGGTATATCAACATTTCTTTGTATGGCTTATTTAATGCAGAAAAAAAATCTAATTAGTGCTTTACACTACAAATGTTTTCCCAAAACTGAACAAATGCCACACACCCACAATAATAATAATAATAATAATAATAATAATAAGTCCTTAATTGGCACAGAGGCAATGTCTCTCTCACTTGGGGTTTGCTTCCAGTGAGCTCACCACCTGGAGGAAGGTACAATACTTTTCTGCCACTGTGACTGGTTAATGGATGTACAGGTGGAAATGGAAGAAGAATAGAAAAGGAATTAGGTGGCTGTGCTGCCCTAGTGGCAGTAATGGCCTAGAGCAGCTAAAGCCGTGTGGACTCTTGGACAACTGTCCAAACTAGTTTAATCTAAGAAAGGTGAGGGTTAGTCACTCTGATGAAATAAATAATGTTCATCAGAGTAAATTCAAGTCAATCAAGTTACTTGATTAAATTGACCTCGACAGATCCCACACTGGGGAAATTAACAGCAGATCTGGAGCAGTGGGCAAGTGACACCAAGTCAAGAATCCTCTGGGAATCAAACCCCCCACTCCAATTTCTACCTAGTTTTTCTGTGTGTTTAGTGAAAAGTTATTTGAAGGTTGTTACGCTCCCCAGGGTTGCGTACCTGGGTCTGACCCTGGGCCTGAGGACCGTCTCCTTCCTCATTTGCATCCCGGGCATCATCTTGCTGAGACGACAGCTGAAGGAGGAGGAGCGAAATGGAATCCACGGAGCCTTGGCCAATGGCAGCGCAGAGCTGGAGGCGCTCAGGAAGGAGGAGTTTGTGATTTCTAACTCTGACCAATTACAGCAGATATCAGAAAACAGCACGGACAGAGAGACCAGGCTGTGAGAGCCTACACACAATCATATAAATCGCACACACACACACAGACGTACACACACTTTGCAGAAATCCAGTGCACACGGGCACACACCAATAAGGTTTGCAGGGAATCAAGAGAAGTTATTGGAAAACATTGTATAATCTCATGTCTTTGGTAAATCTTATATTTTATACTGCTGGATCTATTGAACATTCGACAGAGATTTGATATGAAGATGAAGTCTTTCTTGAATGTACTTTCATATTCTTATTGAGGACATAGTATTTATTTCACAGTTATATCAAGCAATGCAAGAATATAATCAAAAATGTGAAATCGTTCACTCTGCTGAAAACCATATATCATTATAGAAACACCAGCATTTATGATGTTGCCTCTGAATATTTTTAATACCTTCTTTCCAGATACATGTATTACTGCCCAGTGGCCTTACATCTGGATAACATGATGTTCAATCATTAATCACTAAGCCTTTTAGAGATATAGCATAGTTACACAAGTACACCATGGGCTGCCTTTGGTAAGGCCAGACATGGGCAAACTAAGGCTCGGGACCTGAGACGGCCCATTTGGCCTTTTAATCAGGGCCCCCCAAACTTGCCCAAATTATACCATAAATATGTTTCATCAGGGCTTATATTATCAGGACTTTTTCCACAGCATTAATCTGAGTTCACGCATATGCTCATTTTATATACTCATTTACTGCCCCCTGTTGGATATTAGTGACCACTGTACTAAAGAGTCAAAATATTTTCCCAAACCTGGCTTAGAGGATAGTGTCCTTGTTTACAACATGTTGCACAAAGTCAGGTTAACTAGTTGTGCCTAAGGCAGGGGTCTCAAACTCAAATAAGTTGAGAGCCACAACCCACACTCACAATCATTTTACCGAAGTGCCGCGTCAGTTTTCAGTGTTCAATACAAAAGAATTATTATAAAAAATCAGTTTCCCATAGATTCTCTTTAATACAACACTTAACCAGAAGGAGACAGTGTGTCAGGGTTTGAGAATTATAGGATTTACCATAAAATGTGGAGAACAAATCTAGAAAATATTATTATAAATTAAACTTTCACATCAAGGTGGGGGCCACAAAATATCATTCCACAGCCGCAAATGGCCCAAGGGCCACAAGTTTGGGACCCCTGGCGTAAGGTATTTGAGAGGCTATAGTTGTGGAGTTTGATGTTCGGTCCTAAAATCCAATACTGATTCTGAGCATCTGATTAAGCTACACCTAATTGTTTGTTGTTTGTTGGTAGTTACAAAAAAAAAAAGTCTTAGATTAAAATTAAACATATAAAACGTTAAGTAACTTTTTATGGTTGTTCTGTCATCATCTGTTCTTTTCTGCTCCGGTCCATGTGAGAGCTGAAGCAATCTTAACTCCACCCAAAAATTAAACTCTCATTGGACTAGATGTTTGATGATGCCCATCGCAAGTCATTCCGAATTTACGCACAAATCTTGGGTTTTACTTTACAAATCTGCCTCACTCAACTATTACCTCTTACACATGTGCCTTTTTAGTTTGTTTATCAATAGTAAAAACATTATTTACTGGATAATTGTTCATAATTTTTTGACTCTGCTAATGTGAATATTCAATGTCATTAGTGAAAAAGTTAAATTTTTGTCTGGTCTTGAAGTTTTCTCTACCTACAAGAAAGGTAATGATGCGTTTGTCACTATGTGCTCTGATCTATTTTGATGTCAATACGTGCCTGTATACAGTAATGTCAATTTTAGCAAGTTCCTTTTCCTGCACAGAATACGGAACTCCTTGCCGCCACATGGTGGCAGTGTATCATAGATCTGTAGGTTTTATTTGTAAAAGAAAAAAATAGGAATACACAGTAAACACGATGCAATGACAGTATAAATGCAGTATTTTTGGAGAGTAAGGTATAAAATGGTATTTTTGAAGCAAATATTATATTTTTTTTTCTCAAAGGCATAACTTCATTTTCAGACAGTCTCCTATAAAGTACACGTCAGTGTGTAACCATTGTAGCGTATTTGTGTGGCATGTTGTGTAAATCCTCTTTAACTCCACTAATCCAACAGTATTTCACTGTTAAGCTGTTTGTTTTTCAATTCTTTTTTCACTTTCCTCCTGATTTCACATGCATAATTCGCAGTGCTGTATACATTCTTTAAAAAAAAGTTTTGGGGGGGTTTATTTTATGTTGATTTTCATGTCAGAATCTCTTTTCTGTGGAGTAGTCAGACCAAAGGATTTTTTGGAACCACTGGTGTTACCTAAGAGATGTGTATTTTGAAAGTTAAGAAGACTTTGTGTTCATTTTATTTAATGTGCCAGTTTGTTGTGACTGTATTGTCTTTTGAATTCAGGTTCAGAATCAGGCACAGGTGGCCATAGGTGCAGACTCAGGTGCAATGAAAAGATGTGCATGAAACAAGTCAGTCACACGTGACATTATCCTGCATTCATTATGGATGTAATTTTAAAAAGAAATATTTTTTGTAATATTTCAAAGAATATTTTTCATGTAATAAAACAAAAAAAGAGACATGAACCTTATCAAATAGGTTGTCAGTTTCATTTAATTGTGTTTTTGTTGTGTGTTGACTGTTAACAGAGGTGTGAATGTATGTATGGTTTATAGTGTAGTGTTAATATGAAAAGGTTTGGTGCATGAATTCTCAGTAGTGTGAATCTACAAATTACTGTGAGATTAATCTAATCTTATTTTACCTGCACTTTTGTACTAAATGTCTCACCAAAGATGTAGAAAAATATGTTATTTTCTTGATTCCGCTGATTCCCAACTTTCAAAGACAGTTGGTAGTCAAGTCAAAACTTAATTTACGAGCAAATAAAATATAAACACTTCTTATTCTTTTCCTTTCAGCTTGTCCCTTTTTTCAGGTGTTGCTTCAGCGAGTCAACAATTTCCATTTCCCCTTGTTCTCTGTATCTGTATCAACTCGAACTACTACAACTAGGGCCGATCCTTAATGCAGTCCCACCTCCAATTTAAAGTCTTCTGTCCGTCCAACAGCACACCTCACCACTGTTGTACTGTTCTCAGACATATCGTGCACCAATCTAACATACTTCTCTGCCACTCCTGACTTCCTCATACAAAATCACAATTAATTAAAAATGAATTCACTGACTTTGTATATAAGTTTACCACAACACTATTAACAACAACTGACTATTGTCTTATTTCGAGGTTAAAACACACACCTTTCATTCAAACACAAACAGGTAGAGCTGAGTGTTTGTTTAAAGAATGGACAAAAGGAACTATGATTCATGTCTTCAGCATGACTCTTTATTTTTCTTTCAACCTGAAAACTGGACCAACGGCCTGACCTGAAACAGATTCTCTTTCACAGTGACAAGGCTCTGTGTGAACTTCATGTAGAAATAAATTTATTTGAACAACTCATGAGTGCTGGTTGTAAAATATACAGTCAGGCAAACCTAGATCACAGAGACCACGCATACAGTTGACCTGGTAAGAAAAGAGGCGTAGAAGCTCGACAACTGTGCCATTAATGATCTGTTTTGCAATTTGCATCTGCATATACAATTTAAAAGAGCAAAACAGGAAACAGGAAAAAAAATGCCCTACTTTAACTTCTCACCGTTACAATTACAATGTGGCTAAAAATATAAAAAAAAAACTATAGGAAGGAATTGAAGATAATAAAATGTGAAAATGTCTGTCTTCAAAGCAGCTGAACATCTGACTGTGACTCAGGCTGAACTAACTATATACAGAAGTAAAGGTGTAAAAAGTACATTCAAAGTGGTTAAAAAAAAAAACAATATGGAGAATTAAAACCAATCAATGGGGATTTAAATCAATAACACAAAAGGCTTACTAGAAAAAAAAAAATTATCTGCCCGAAAACTGCACATTTGCAAAAAAAGGTGCTGATATTGTTTCAACTTCATGCATTTCAACCAAAAGTGTTATCAGTCATAGATCTTTTCTTCTTGAGAGCCGTCCAGTGTTTGTGAATAAGGTCTATGACACCACGTGTAATGACAAAAAACAGAGTGCGTACATGGGTGTGTGTGAGTGAGTGGGTGGGTGAGTATGTCTCTTACAGACAACCGCTGCTGTGTAAACAGTCAGGAATATTTTCTTGGAATTTCTAGTCGTCCTTTTTGTCTCCATCGTCCTGCATGTTCTGTGAGTATCAGAAAATACACAAGAAAGGGAGGTGTGAGGACAACAACAACAAAAATGACATTATGTACGTTTTAGTTTGATAGAAAGAAGCTGAACAGTCATTAAGAAAAGGAAAATTTTGTAAATTTGACTGTGTTAAAATCTACAAAATTGTCCTGTGTTAACTAAAGCCTGATCATTGAAATATGACTATGTTTATTAGACCCTAAATGAAATAATTCTAATAATTAATTATGATTTCAAAACTTCTTCTCCTTTGGGCGTGTCAACATTTTAGGGGTTGCCACAGCGAGTCCAACCTCCTCCATGTCCTCCCTCACTGCATCCATCAATCTCCTCTTTGTCTCCCACCTGGTAGCTCCATCTCTAGGATCATTCTTCTACCAATGTATCCACTGGCCCTTCTCTGAACATGTCCAAACCATCTCAATCTGTCTTCTCTGGCTTTTTCTCCAAACCTTTCTGTCTGTGTTGTCCCTCTAATGACCTTATTCCTGATCCTGTCCATCCTTCTCTCTCCTAAAGAGAATCTCAGCATCTTTAACTCCTCCACCTCTGCCTCCTGTCTTCTACCTATTCCTAGTGTCTCTAATCCATCCCTCATGGCTGGTCTCACAACTGTCCTGTAAACTTGTCCTTTCACCTTAGCTGACTCTCTTCTATCACAGATCACTCCTGATTCTTTTCTCCAGTTGTTCCATCCTGACTGTACTCTATTCTTCTCTCTTCCACAGTCTCCACTGCTCTGAACAGTTGATCCTTGGTACCTAAACTTCTTCTCCTCCACCCCTTGTCCCCTGCTCTCTGTAACCTCTTTATTCCACTGTTCTACCTTTCATTCACTCACATGTACTCTACACACTGTCCTTCTACGACTGACCTTCATTCCTCTTCTCTCCAGTCCAAACCTCCACCTCTCTAGGTTCTCTTCTAGTTGTTGCCGACTCTCACTGCAGATCCTAATGTCTTCTGCATAAATATATATTAAATTTGGGAAGATGCTTTATGGGAACTTACCTGGAGTGCCTGATGTTCATTCAACAGCCGGTCATATTCCCTAGCAAGACCCTCTGACTGCTTCTTCATAACGTCGGCCTCAGACTGAGACTTTTTCAGAGCTGGGGATAAAACAGTACATGTGTCATATTCAGTAGAATTATGTCTGTGTTCACTTTAATCACTTAAAAATTATGAAGATATATATATTTTTAAGTTTATGAGTGTTCTGACCTTCCTCTGTGGACCTTAATTCCTGTCTCAGTTTCTCCATCTCCTTCTGCACAAGTTCCATGCCGGTTGCTGTGGCCTTGTCTCCTTTTCCTTCCATTAGAGTCTGGAATACAGGTTTATTAAGACAAAGAAGACAACCACAATGTTGTCAGACATAAAGTGCAATGTTGAATGTCGTGTTTTTCAACCAGAAGACATGCAGGGACTGTTAATAAAGTAATTACTGAGCCCGGTTGGCACTCAACCTGTTTAAGAAGTTGATTATCATCCAAGTATTTCTTGGCCGTCTGGTTTGCCTTGTCAGCCTGAACCTGAAACTCAGTCATGGTGCAGGACACTGAGGCCAGCTGGTTAATCAAGGTGACCACTCGCTTCATCACACTGCAAACACATAGTTAGTCAAACAAAGTTATCATTCAGGGGGGAAACCTTGGCATTTCATTCATATTTAGTATTTTTTACTTTTTAGTAGTTGTTTAAAGCATATTAAGTAAAGACTCACAGCCAGAGGAAAACAGCAAAACCAGAAATGTAGAGGTTTCTTTGAGCACGGAACAGCTTCATGTGCAGGTGATCATACATGTTTGGCTGCAGCTTTGCACCAGAATCTGCCTCCTTACTTGAATACTTTCTCACTTCACGGACAGCATCTGAACAAGAAGGAAGACAAATAACACGGTAAATGTTAAAAAACTTCATTTCCGATACAGTCCAGTTCAGTTCTGCCAAATGCCATGCACTGATGTATTCAGTTAACGCATACCCAGAAAAAGAACGACCAGAACAACGATCATGGTTAGGAAAACTTTGTTCCAAAATCTTGCCATGAAGCCCCAGATCCTCAGATGGAAAATACTCTGCCATCTGCAAATACACGTAAAGCAGCCTTGAAACACATGGGCTGAGTAAAAAGGACTTTCGTTTGTATAAAAGACACAAACAACTTTGTCACGTCTATTGCCAAGAGAACAAAACAATCCACAGAGGACAAAATTTACCTTTTGGCAGAGATGAAGGGTAAACAAAGAATGACAAGGAGGCCAATCTCAACATATAGAAAGAGGGCCACGGCTGTCCACTGCAGTGTCATCTTGGTCGCTAATTTCTTGGAAAAAAAGAAAGGCAGCATTTAGACCAGTTTGAAAATTGACATATACATTTTTTTCTCTATTTTTAGTTTCAGAACTGTTATATAGAGTTGTACTGTATTAGGAATTAACCGCCATCAAAGATTTTGCAC
Source organism: Paraplagusia blochii (assembly GCA_016785265.1). Taxonomy (NCBI): domain Eukaryota; kingdom Metazoa; phylum Chordata; class Actinopteri; order Pleuronectiformes; family Cynoglossidae; genus Paraplagusia; species Paraplagusia blochii. The sequence goes on from JAFBJS010029732.1 coordinate 27,943, forward strand.
TTTTTTATGAAACTTTCCTGAGTAGGTAAGCACTTCCGGTCTTTTCAGTAATTTGGAAGCACGCAGCCAGGCTGATGGCTTAACATTCTTCAGGGGGCGTAACACACTAAGACTTTCTTCTCCACTGCAATTTTTTATTTCCTAACAAAAGTATCCGTATTGACAATGCAACCGTGTGGATATTTTACTTGCGAAGGTAAAAGGAGACTCAGCAAAACTTGTGTTTTAAAATTGACTAAGGAAATGTGTCACTTTCGGCACGTTTTCAACTGTTAAATGCGTTTTAAAATACGCTCGCTAACGTTAGCCCAACATGTGTGCACTATAACCAGCCGAATAAAATAATAAAATCCCAAGCAGTGGTGTTAAATTCTTGTCGCAACAGAGAGAAACAGAAACATAAACTTACCAACAAATTGACATGCACCAGGAATCGAGAAAACACATACAAAAAGTTTTCTCATCTACTACTTCCTGTTTCAGGTCTATCAAATAAAAAAAACAATTTCCAGTCGTGACTTTCAAAACAAAAGACACCGTTTACAGAAGAGCGATAACTCTTATGTATATGGAGAATTAAAATTGGTTTGTTTGAGATATGTATATTTTATTTAATATTCAAACAACCTTATTTTTTATAATTTATTTTTTTTCCGTCATACGCTACATTTACTACATACATACGACTTTATTTTGAAGTTATCACGGCGTCGCTGCGGAAAGGCAGTGTGTATAACAACGTTATCTGTACTTCCTGGAACCTTGGGTATTATTTCGTATCGTTGCGTCAGTTGTGTGTTGTGTACACAGCTGATATTACGATAACAAAAAATATTAAAAGTAGTGAAAAATAACCATAAAAAATTTGTAAAATGTATTGCATGCGTAAGTATTTTTTCTAAAGTCGTGACGGTATTTATTTTTATTTTAAAAATTGCAGTGTTTTTCTTACTCTTACAAGCTGTTGATAAGAGCTTAAAGAAATGTGTGAAACAACATTTTACCAATAAGAAATAAGAGGAAAAAAGCCAATGCAATTCTTTTAAAACCTGCTGAAAGAACATTAACACAACTAAAACTTTTAAAATTTTATTTGGCACAAAAAAATTAAAAACACTATAATTCAGCATGGCGAGGTTCCCAAATCGTCAACAGACCCGTACGTGTTCTGGAGGTAGTCTATGACCGCTGAGGTACTGGACAGAGAATTAAAAACTTTTCTCTCTGGCTGGGAGCTGACCCTCTCCAGCATGTAGATAAGATGGTGGTGAAAACAGGTAAATGGAGTCCCTTGCTCTATAGAAATATCCACCCAGTCCCATATGCACTCCAAAGGGGTGTCATTATAACCAGCAAACATGGCAGGGTTAGCCAGCAACCCCCGTGCTGCCATAACACCTGGTAGAGAAAAAAAGAAAATGGCTATTAGGCAAATCTGGTGTTTTTATCATCATAAGTACACACCATGCAATAAAACACACAAAACAACAACAATAACAAATGAACTTACCATCAACACCAGTGACCTGGTAAGTAGACTCCACATCCTCCAGGTACTTTATGTCCCCATTTGCAATAACAGGTACAGACACACTGTCCTTGATTGTCTTTATGGCATCATAATGGACTGGTTGGTGGCGTTCTTCTGCTGTACGACCATGGACGGTGATCCACGACACACCAGCAGATTCAGCTTTTTGGCATAGATCTACAGTCTTCCTAAGGTCCTTGTGAATTCTGTGCAAAACAGAGTGGTGTAATACTAATCACTGTCAACTATGATCATTAGAATTATCTTTATTTGTCACCTTAATATACTAAACAAAAATGTGATAGTACATCTCTAGGCTTGTTTTGATCAGAGTTCAACTGTGGAGTCTATTCTGTTACCTTATTTTGATAGAAACTGTGTAGTTTGGATTGTCCACTTGGTTCCTGACATGTTTGACCATGTCTTTGACTAGTTCAGGCTTCTTGATAAGACAAGCCCCATACCCAGCAGACATAGCCCACCTGAAAACAAAATGTAAAAAAAGAAAATGAAAGTTTTAATGAAGGAAATTTGTATAATTTAAATTTTCTCTTCAGCTTTAAATCTTAATAAAAGACCAGACAGTTTAAGAGAACTATACCTTTGGGGACAGCCACAGTTCAGATCAACACCGTCTGAAAAAGGCGCTACTACACAGGCTGCATCAGCCAGAGTCTGGGCATCATGAGCAGCAAACTGTACAATCAGGGGTCGGTCACCTGGGGGATCCAAAATGTGGATGCTATTCAACAACAGCTATAAAAAAGAATAATACATTGCTATTCTATTTATATTAATTAATAACTGTGTTCTATAGTACACTATATGTTTGATTCTGTGTGTGTTTTTAATGTTGTGTTGGATTTTTTAAACTCAGTAATAGCTGTACAATGGGTTATTTCACTTACGGTCATTGGTTGTGAATTCACTGTCTCGAGCTTTGGTTGATCGCATGAAGTCAGCAGCAACAATCATTGGAGTGAAGCAGATGTCGCAGTTGTATTTTCTAACCAAGGTTCTGAAAGCAAGTCTGTGGAAAAAAAAATTAAATTGTCTCTTGCAACTTTGCCTGAAAATTTAACTGTTTTCTTCTTGAGAGAAACCAGCAGATGTCTGGTTGGTCCCTGTTGTAAAGTAGCTGTATACCCTGTACATTATCTGGTGGAACCAGGGAGAACGTCATAATGCACGCACCAATCTTTATGTATGTATGTATGTATATATATATATATATATATATATACATATTATATATATATATATATATATATATATATATACAAACTTAACTTTGTAGTAATAATGACATAGTGTATATCTTATAACAATAACAATTGAGATTGTAACTTTATTACACCACACACAGCAATAATTATTGCATACTAATATTCTTAACGTTAACCTATCCACTAGTAAACCTCTTATTTACTAACCTCCACTGTTGAACTTTATTAGATCTATCTATCTATCTATCTATCTATCTATCTATCTATCTATCTATCTATCTATCTATGTCTTACATACATCAAACTCTTCTCATATCTATTTTATTTTTTATTATTGTATTT
>JAFBJS010029732.1:31533-43942 GCA_016785265.1 Paraplagusia blochii
TTAGATCTCTCTATCTATATATCTATGTCTTACATACTTCAAACTCTTCTCATATCTATTGTATTTTTATTATTGTATTTTTCATCCGGTGCTGTACTGCTGCTGGAGCTTTAACTTTTCAAAGGATACTCCTAAGATCAACAAAGTTCTATTTGTCTCTCTGTATAAGTCTGTCTACGATTAAATGCGTGAGTCCATGTCAATATTAATTATAATTGGACTGAAAGAAAGGAAATGCTACTTACTTGGAATATCGAACCATGGGGGCACATATTTTCACCACTTTCCCCTTCTCAAACAGCTCCATCACACCCGTGTTTCCATTGCTGGTCCTCATGCTTCTCTACGAAGGCAGCGCTAGCCAGCTAGCTACGGCGGAACTGACGGATAAACCTTGTTTATTTACATTTGTTTCACTGTTGTTGTCCACTTAAACACGCATAGTGTAAAAGAAATTCCTACAGCGTCTCAAACTGAGCACGGGGTCAGTTGCGTTAACTAAAAATACAAGTCTAAACCGCTGTTTCTGCGTCTTCCTCTTGGTAAAATACCTACGTACTCACTCTACTGTTTTATTGGATTCTTTTGGAAGCGTCGTCAGCTCTTTGTGGTATTGCTGCCATCTACTGTTCTATTTTGACAACTGCAGACATCCCAACATATCCATTGACTTAAAATCCACATTCATTTGCCGCGACACGTGGCAACGTATGTCACTTGAGTATAGCCTAAAGCAGTACAGAAAATTGCAAAATACGCTATATTTTTTAAGCTTTCTGGATAGTGTGCTTTATTGTAATCGTTATTAGATATTAAAATGAAAAAAAAAAACAATTGGAAAATGATCGTTTATTTTCAAATAAAATGTTCTAATAATAATTTATTTTTATTTCTGTATTTACGTGTTGTATACCCTGTACACATATATAAGTATCTTTGAAGTTCTCCCTTTGGCCACTAGAAGGCAGTGTTGGGTTGTGGGTTTTAAACTACTGTTGCTCTATGACCGACTTATTCAACCTATATAATTATTTCACCGGAAAAACCGGTGGCCCAACCCTCTTCCCAGGACGTTTACGAGTAAAATTTATGGTTGAACAGTTTAGGCGGTATAGTTGGTTAAGGAAGTTCTTTTTCAATTTTAATTTATCGTTGTAATAATTAAATATATATATTTATTTTGCATATTTTGCACTTGTATAGTAACATTTCTAGAAAAAAACCCACAGAAAACAAAGAATGAAAACTACATTGTTGATAAAATACCAAATACTTTATTTCAAACAGGCACTGGGAAAAGTAAAAAATAAGCATCAAAAGATCCATAAGCCACACTGGGCCTCACAAATATTCCCAAGAGCTTTGTTACTTAGCTGATAAAAACTACATCCTAAAACCTCAACAGAATAAATAAAAAAAATTCAACCCAGCCAAGAAGTGATAGCAGTGGAATGCAGCTCGTTATTCCCAACTTAAGCCAGTGAATGATAAAAATCCAACTTTTACGGGGAACACCTCGGTCACAATCAAAAACCTCACGCTTTTGATCCGAGCTTTTAATTTAAGCAAACCACTTTGAGACGGTCAGAGATGTTCCCTTAAATAAAATGAAATGTACATCATACATGATAAATCACAGCTGTAAAGAGGGAAGAGGATGGGGGCGGGTGGAGGATTGGGAAGAGCTTAAACCGGTGACATTGTGCAGAAACCAATACAATAATAATAATAATAATAATGCAGATAAGCCTTTAAGTCACCCCTGTAGATAAGTGTGTGATTTTTCAGCATGTCCTTAAACGCCACGCCCACGCTCACTCTCTTCCTACAAACCACTTTCCTTAAAGCTTTGTTTGAAGAACATTTTCTCTGAAACGAACTTCTGTGAAACCAAACAATCCTCATTCTTGTTTAGTCCCAGATAACAATCACTTCAGCGCCGACGTGCATTTGCCTCAACTCTACCCAGAACTTAGAGCAACAACAAAACTATTTTAAGAAGCACTGTAATGATTACAAAGTCCCAAACTGTACTACGCGCTCCCTAAAGACAGGTTGGTTCCAGGAGGAACTAAATGCACCTTCTGTAATCAGTAACATCACACCACACCACAGCTCCGTCCGCAGCTTAGATCGGTCTTTACAGAGGATTGAGAGCTACACAACTGCAAACATACAGCACAGCAGGTTAGTGACAGCCAGCCTGGGTGGAAACTACGTACAAGGGTGATAGGAATAATCACTGCTGCTTGTTCCCTGCCACCTGGCCCCATCCTTACTGAGGTAGCTTCCTGTGGCCGGCTGCCTCCAGCTCCACGCTGGAGAGGAAACGTCTGGACAGCCGGTGGCAGTCGTAGCTCAGCTCCGTGGTGAAAACGGCGCTGGTTTTCTTCGGGTAGATGATGGTGGTGCTCCTGAAGCGCTGCAGCCGCTGGCGAGGCTGGAAATCCAGCTGTGTTTTGTAGTGGCGCCAGGTGCTGTGGGGCACGGCCACGATAGTCTGCCTGAAGTTTTCCAGACCTTGGCCCGAGGGCTGCAGGTCCACCTTCTGGATGAAGTGGCGGTCAGAATCGTAATGCACCGACGCGGTGTATCTGTGTAGAGGTGTGACATGTAAGACGGTTACCGTTTCAGGTTTCCATGTTTTGTTTTGACTTCTCAGCAGGTTCTGTCCTTCTGTGGGACCATCCAGTTACCTGACTGACCAAGAATTTCCACATCAACCATAAAGTTTTTATTACAAATATCTAGGGCAGTAGTGACCCAGTGGTCAAAGATCTTGGGTCAGGGTTCCTGGTTTGAATACACCAGCTGCCAGGTCCACTAAGCATAGCATAGTCCCTACACACAGCTCCCCAGGCACTCAAAGCTGCCCACTGTTTACTTTGGTGATGGGTTAAATGCAGAGACCACATTTTGTTGTGTGCAGTGGTGTGAATTACAATGAGTTCTCTTTTTTTTCTGGGTAAGAATTTTGGTAAATCTTCATAGTAGCAAACGTTCTATGATAATAATGACGATTTATGGGAATAAAACTCAACAAAACTGAAGGTTGGGCCTCAAAAGAGAACTTAGAATCTTGGCTAAAACAACCAGAGTAAATGCAAGTACACTACTCAATCACATGCATAGAGCACTGGTTAAGGTCAAATGCCCCCTGCATGCTCTGAGTCAAATGATCACAGATGATTTGACACTAGAACACCGGAGGCTTTCGTTCTGACCACTGTGAAAATTATATAAGCAATAATTTTGTCAAAATAATAATAAAAAAAAATCACTTGCATCTAATTTTAGACAAAATTGATAAACTATCATTTCTACCTATTCTGGCCTACACCAGTCAGAATGATCTCGGTAGATAATGCACATAAATGTTGCAATTTGATCATGATGGCAACATAAATGACCAATATTTCCTATAAATTCTCATCCAATCAAGTTCTATCTGTCCATAGAAAATTTCCCATCTTAAGTTTGTCATAATAATTAGAGAATTCCTCTGTATCAGCAACGATAAGTAAAACCGTGACAGCAGCCATGTTGATGGACTGTTGTCATCAATCAGCTACTGGATTGGTCGAGCACAAACCTGAATCCTATCATGCCTTTATGAAGCTCTGCATAAAATGCCTTGCCATTAAGAATGGACAGTAATTTTTGCAACAAACATTTTGCCGTAGGCTTAAGGTAACCTGTTTTTTTTTGCAAGATGAAATGATAATACGATTCACCTGACAGCCTACAGTGCATACGCATGGGCCATCTCACACAAAAACATGACTGGAACTCTGATGTTACTCACATTTTATTATAAAAATCGAAATTTCTGACCGATCTTATGTTATTTTTACGTTACCTGAAACACACTATTATTTTTTTCCGGTCTGGAAAATGTACCCACCTCATTTGTTTCGCTGGTAACGGATCCAGGGCTATGCCCTCCCCAAAAGACAGTGTTTGAAGCAGTGGAACAGCTCCAGAGGGTACAACTGGGAACTGCAGAGAAGGAATCAAGCAGCAGCAGAGTTATCACACACACACACACACACACACACACACACACAGACAATTATCCTATAAAAGTTCTAGCTGGCACAGTGCACAGCTGATCTGACCTACTTTCTTCTCAGGGTTGGCCACAACTTATAGAAAATTATTTCAAGAATTTCTCCAGGCAATTTTAATGCCAAGAAGAAAAAAAAAAAAAAAAGCAGCCCTTTTGTCAGCAACAATAACATGCTCTCAGTGACTGCGATGTACAATTACCGTAAGAAGCTCCGTGTTTGCAATCTTTGCCAACAACAATGTCATTTTCAGGAGCTGCAGCCCTATTTGCTCACACTTACAAAATAACAAAATAACACCTCAACAGCCTCCCTTAACCGTGTAAAAATATTTTCAATTGTGGTGCAGAGAAATGCTCACTGAGGTTTGGAGTTGTTTGCTGGGCCGTGCAAATAGGAAAACAATTGTGAAAATACAATTGTGTAACATTCAGCATGTCTCAATGGCAAAACCACTTTGTGCTGCAACATTGAGAGGGTGTGTATGTTGTTTGTGTACAGTGGTTTCCTTTTTTTTTTTTGCATAGCCCAGAAAACATTCTACTATATCAATGTGTCATTTGCATCTCAGCCTTCCTGCAGTAGCCTGGAGAAACAGTCCAGTCGGAGCTAATGGTTTTCATTGGGGAGCTTAAGCTGGCTGAGAAGGGAAGAGAAAAAAAAAAAAACAGGACCACCCACAAAAACCAGATGCATCAACCAAAACAAATCGAGGAGGAACTGATGATGGATGTAAAAGAGCATTACATAGATTTGTGTATTTGGTAGCTTCATCTCCTCCACACTGTCTGGAATAGTTCTTAAAGGTCCGACTCAGACAGCCTCATTAAAAAAAAAAAAAAAAAAAAAAAAAAAAGAAAGCCATCTTTTAACGATCCCAATTTTGGGAAATTATTGTGTCAACAGCAACAGCTGCCCCTAACATGCACCAACTTCTCAGTTCCTCTGGGAATTGAACACAGGACTTTATGCCCTCTCCGACTTGGTGGCAGGCAAGAATCTCAAATTTTTTTGCTACATTGGCAGATTGTATTTTAGTAAAAAATGTTTGGACAACATCTTTTTTTTAATCAATAAGTAAAACTAAAGTACATTTTCCCTTTGAGTCCCACTATAGCCCTGTACCACAATACCTATGGATAGGCTGAAGCCCGCAGACCACGGGTTGAAAACCCTTGACTGATAACACTGATTTTTAACTGGTTCAGTATTACATTGGTTCCTAATTTTCACTTATTGCTGAACAATTTGGGACTATTGGAAGTTTTGACATTTGCAGCTATTTCTCACTTGCCTCTGGGCTAATCTTTAGCACAGTGTTCCCCAACCTTTTTTGCGCCACCGACCGGTTAAATGTCTCAAACTTTTTTTTCACGGACCGGTCGTTGTGATGTAGTGGCACATAAATACCCTTTAATAAAATTAAATTTCTGGTGTTCTGAAATATTTTCCTACCTATAAAATCTTCCTACCCGAATTAACTGTGCATGACACAACAAGGATTTTCAAGTGCACACAGCCTGTAACTTTCTGCAGACCAGACCGGTATAAAAAGTTAGAATCTTGTATCAATGACTTATTGATCATTTTGAGTTTATTGTTGTTGTCTCCACTGAGAAAATATTTCCTAATCAAATATAGTTGCATTATTGATGATGGAATCCTAGACATTCTATTGTTCATTTCTTTTGTTCATATGGGGATGGATCAAGTGGAAGTAAAAGCCAGATGGGGCCAAAAAGAAACATTATTTCTCTGCAGCCCCAACACCAATTCACCCACAGACCACTGGGGACCACTGCTTTAACATATTCCAACTTGATTTTTCCCAAATTTCCAGGCAAAATACATTTTTTTCCACTGTTTCCCACTGCAGCACTGTACCACAATACTTATGGACCAGCTCCAGCCCCCAGACCAGGGATTGAGATGATTGAAAACACTGATTTGGCCTTTTAACTGGTTCAGTAAGATTCCACTGGTTCTTATCACATGTCGGAGCAGATTTATCCAAATACCTTTATAGATGAACAGTGTTCACTTCCACTTATTCCTGACCTGTTTTTGTGACTAATTTGTTAACCCTATTATTATTTTACCAAATCACTGGCCATTGGCAGCCATTTCTTACCTGTCTCTCTGCTAACCTTCCCAAATTTCATCTTTTACTTTGTCTCTTTTCGGCCTACGGTGGTGTTTAACACCGTTTTCTTAAGACATTTACACCCAGTACACCTTCAATTTTCTGACGTTTTGTACAAAGTAGCGCCACCTACCGGTGTACCCCGACCGTCGTCCTCAGACAGCGGGCTGACACCTCTGGTTTTGTCCGCACACACAGGCGGCTGCAGCAGCCAGGAGCTGGGACTCGGGGGAAGACCCGAGTCCGGGCTGTCGAGTCCTCTGTCAGCCCTGCAGCTCATATCCAGCGGCTCTCCTTCACAGACATTTGGCAAGTTCAACCTGCCGACCATTTCCAGAGAAAACGTTACGAAATCCACCGTGTAACGCGCAGGTTACGAAAGACGAGGGTCCCTGCGGTTTGTCTTCCAGGTTCAGGGCTGTCTCTCGGATACAACGGTTGGGTTTCAAGAATCCACGCAGTCACCGGCGGACTTCCTGCCGAGCAGCACCCACGACTGGTCCCGCCTGGGAACGGCTCATTTACCGCTGCACGGTATTCCCGTAAATGCTCTTAAAAGGACGCCAAAAGTTTATTTTCTGCATTGAGATTCAGAAACCTGGCCCGCAGCTGTTGTCTGCGCTGAAATGAAGCCGTAGAGCGGTCAGAAATCTGGGACGTGACTCAGTCCCGCGGCTCCTCTTCAAACTCCTTTCACCAGGAGTTTTCACGTCCACAAACACAACACAGGAAACGCCTTTTCAAGCTTTTACCGGATTCTGATTGGACGAGAGGACGGGCCAGGAAACCAGAGACGAGGAGAACCAGGGACAGGGAGGTTTTTAGAAAACCTCCAGTCACCGACGCCGACAGAGTGGCTGGTATCAAAGTTAGTTAACTATGTTAATGTTAGTTAGTCTGTGCCTCTGGGCCACTTTAGTAAAGTTAGGTTAACTACAGTCACTGTTGTTGGCTAATCCTTCCAACAGTGATAGTAGTGGGGGCCTAGTGGTTAAAGAAACGGACCTGGTCAGGAGGGTTCCAGGTTCAAACCCATCACGTCACAGTGAAAGTAGTTTCCCTTCCTTCCTATAACTACAGTATTCCAACTAGGACAGATAATAATACAAATCGCCATCATAGCAGGTTAATAACTAGTTATCTATTAATTGAATGGTCTTTATCTGCTAGTTAAGCAATTTTTTTTCAATCGTGGCAGCCGCTGCTGCCCACACTGTGTGAGTTAATCACTATACACTACACAATCACACATGACACGTCGGATTATCTGCATCCAGAACTGCTTCGGATAAAAGTGTCTGTCGAATGCATTTTAATGTAATGTAATTTAATGTAATCTAAATAAAGATGAGGAGAAGAAAGAAGCAGAACCAGTAGTGGGAGATGCACAGGTGCTCACAGTTTCTCTCCGAGACACGACGAGAATAAATCCTCAGCAAAGAAGAACTAATTTCCCCTGTGTCTTGACCATTCTTTGCACAAACACAGATAAGAAATTGTGACGACGACGATGTGCATGGACCAGGAAATGTCTTGTCAGACGTGGTCAGTCGGGGTCTGTCAATTCTGCCATTATGCTCTGGGTCGTTTCCTTCTCCGTATCTGTGTTCGCTCATGTGCAGGGTGGTATAGTGGAGCTGGAATTCGTGGGCGGAACATCAAACGTGTTGGATTTTGTAATGATTAATTATGAGGTAGCCAGGAGGCGTTTACAAGGTGATAATGGCTTGTTGTGTACACTGAGCAACCTAAGTTGCACAACCCAAAATATTGGGCCTGACTGCCAAATATTCACTCAGTATACACTGGGCTGGAGTCAATAAAATAAGTCTTAATCTTCATCATTCCAAACACCAACCATTTTTTTAAGACATGGAGCTGGAATAAATACGGTTGCTAAAATAAAATCGAATCATCTATCTATCTACCATCCATCTACTGTATCTACTCTATCCATTCATCTGTCTACACTACCTACCTAATGTATATATCTATCTATCATCCATCCATCCATCATCTACCTACCTACCCATCTACCTACCTATCTATGTATCTCTGTACCTACCTACCTACCCACCCAATCATCCATCCATCCACCTACCTATCTACCCATCTATCTACCTACCCACCTACCCATCTATCTATCTATCTATCTATCTATCTACCCATCTATCTACCTACCTACCCACCCAATCATCCATCCATCCATCCACCTACCTATCTACCTACCATCCATCTATTCATCCATCTACCTACCTATATATCTACTTAGCTATCCATCCATCTACCCATCTATCTATCTACCTACCTATCTACCCATCTACCTACCCACCCAATCATCCATCCATCCATCCACCTACCTATCTATCTACCCATCTTTCCATCCATCTACCTACCTATATATCTACTTACCTACTCATCCATCCATCTATCCATCCATCTATTCATCCATCTACCTACCTATCTATCTACTTACCTATCCATCCATCCATCTATCTATTTATCTACATTTTATGAGTCTATATAAAACATTACCAAAGCCAGAGGTTAGCACTACAGAGACAGTAAGTGACTAATGGGGTCAGAGTGCCTAACCCTTTGGTCCAGGCCCCTGGGTCTGAGATGGGCTCTTGGCCCTGGATGTTTTTTTTTTTTTTTTAATAATTTAATGAAGAAACAATCCTGGGCCCCTGTACACTGAGCTTCAGAAAGACTTGACACACCCTTCAAACATATCACAAAACCAGTGTTCTGTAGTTATCACATTCATCTACATTAGAGATCAACGTAACAGCAATGCAGTCTTATTTTTTTATATTCAGTTCTTTCAAATAGGAAAGTTAACATTTTTTGATGTTGTTACAGATGCACTGATATTCACTTTCTGCATGTTATCAGGAGACACAGCAACATCATTGACCTACCTGCTGTTTCTGACATGACTGGGACTAATGTGAGGAATACGAGAGCTTCTGCTCACCCCTGCTGAGGATCTTACTTCTGGTCCTGCAGTATGTGCAGCATTTAACAATAAAACTCTTTTCCACAGCCTTTTGTAATTTGACCTACACATACAGCGCAGAGCAGTTGAGACTGATGAAAAGTCTTTTTTTTTTTTTTTTTTTTCTTCATATAAACAAAGTTTAGTTTTCATGCCAACACAAAGACAGGATTAAATTATCTCAGAATAGTATGTTCTTTCCAAAACCAGCATAACCACATGTATACTTCTGTTTGCATAGACAATCTGAAGTATATATAATATTGGATCCAGAAAATGGTCGCCTCGAGATGTTCCACGGAATATGAAGGAAGGAAACCCCGAGATGCTCTAGATTCTGGGAATTTGATTTAGTCCACGGAATTTTATTCAGACATTTATGATTCCATATTAAATGAAAGAATGCAATGTTGAGCCATTTTAGTCTGCACAATTAATAATTAAATTAAATAACTGAGGACAGCCATGATAATCCTTACAGTATTTCACATTAAAACATCAGGTTTGATGAAACCCTGGGCTCAAATCAAGTGGACGTTAGAAGCGAATTTACTGCACAACAATTGTTGCAAATCAGACGTTAGTGAAATAAGAAGAAAACAGGAAGTTACAGAATTAAAAGACACATGAAGCAACAACACGAGGCATCTGACAACATCCGTAATCCTTCATCATCCAGCAAAAGCCATGGTTCACTTCAGTGTAACGCAAAAAGAAAGTAATTCACTGGAGAATATATATATATATTTTTTTTTTAAGGAATAAATTATACAACGTTTCATTCTGCACAGGTGCCAGTTCTTTTGTGCAAGTTTATAGTGTGTCTGTGTGAGTCATCACAGTCTCTTCTTGATGAGTTTCTCCAGTTTACGGATGCGGGATGACTCCTGCTCAGGTGTGGGGGCGCTGAACGACGAGGAGGGACCACCGTCGCCCCCTGAGGGTGGAGTGGGCAGCCTCTGTCTGAAGAGCTCCAGCATGCTGCTCTGTTCGCTGCGCTTCAGACCCTACAGACAACAAACAAAACCAAAATGAGAAAAATCAAATCACAAAATAATCCAACTTCCTATATTGAGGTTTACGTAAAAAAATTCTGATTCTTCATCAACACCAACCTTCATGTCCAGGATCTTTTGAAAGGTCTCAGGATTCCCATCGACCAGCAGCTTGATGTAGTTATCAACGAAGACCACAGGGGGTTCGTGTGGAGCCATCACCACCTGCATGAATATCAGCAATTGAATTACCCTGTCCACAACAGGGGAGACTTGTAGTTGAGCCTTAGGAGTTGATAAGACGTTGCTACTGGGGTGCTCTGAGTAAACACTATCCCAGTGTATCACATCACACAGCAGTGTGATTTGGGTGGCAGTTGTGGAGACTGCTGCCCCAATTACACTTAACCATACTATCTGCATTCCTGCATGCATACTTTCTAATGTTAAGAAGAGAGTCAGCTAAGGTGAAGGGAAAGGTTTACAGGACAGTGGCGAGACCAGCCATGATGGATGGATTAGAGACAATAGGAACAGGTAGAAGACAGGAGACAGAGCTGAAGGTGGAGGAGTTAAAGATGCTGAGATTCTCTTTAGGAGAGACAAGGATGGACAGGATCAGGAATGAGTCTATTAGAGGGACAACACAGACAGGACAGTTTGGGGAAAAAGCTACAGAAGACAGATTGAGATGGTTTGGACATGTTCAGAGGAGGGAGAATGGATACATTGGTAGAAGAATGATCCTAGAGATGGAGCTACCAAGAGATTGACGAATGCAGGGAGTGAGGACATGTAGTTGGTTGGTGTTGAAGATACAGAGGACAGGGCAAGGTGGAAAATGTCGCTGTGGCAACCACTGAAAAAGGGACAAGTCGAAAGAATAAGTAAAGGTCATAAAGAAGCCAGATATTTTTTGTTTGGTTCCTCTAGTGTTGTGGTTTTCGTCAGATGTAGTAGTTTTGTCTAGTAGGACACGGAGGTAATTGGAATCAGAGTAGAAGATACAGAGAACAGGAGATGGAAATAGTTGACTCTCTGTAGAAACCACCGGAAAACAAGGACAAGCCGAAAAAAGACAATTCTTTTTGTAATGTCAGATTGATTAATTTAGTTTATCAATGTCTACTGGTTCACAATGTGTGTGTGTGTGTTTTTTTTTGGGGGTCGGGTGTGGAACTCCAGGGTTCACCTCCTGGGTAAGATCAAATCCCAATTAGAAGGGATGGTGCATCCAGGAAGGGAGCTAGTGCAGTGCGATTTGGGTGGTGCATCGAGGAAACTGCTACTACGCTACCCGATAAGTGGTTAAGCAGAGAAAATAGATTAATACAAATTTAACATATAAGCAAATATTTTTTTTATTTTTTATTTTCCTGCTCTTTTTTGTTGTTACTACCTGTACGATCTGCTAAGTGACCAAAGCTGGCCACAACATGTTTAAAGCGCGTAAAAGCAGTAGAATTTAAACTGTGTAAATTAAATAATTCCGCAAACAAAAATTCAGTCATATGTTATGTGCCCAGGGGTACGAAGATTTTCCAATAGATGTATCATAGTTTACCTGTTGAAATTAGTGTCCACATTATCTATGCCAATTTTTTGGGGGGGGTCATTTCTATTTTTTGATAGTGATTGTGATAAACTAACTGTGCCAATAGTAACCTCATACTATGTAATGGTAACCCGCCTCTGTAAGTCACTTTAAATAAGTGTGTCTGCTGAATATAACACATCACAAGTTGACAAAATGAACGCTGACTGCCACCAACCGACAGCGACTGTAAAACTCCTGTGCGCCATCTCAGGACGGCAAAGACATCTTTAAATGATACCACATGGGGCAACTGTGGCTCAGAATGAGGGAATGCAGTGGGGGTTACTACAAATGATGGAAACAGAGTCGAGGCTGGTTATATATTTAGACGTTAAGCCCTTGTTTTCTATTTATTTTATCTGCCAATGCATGCATGAAAGGACAAGAATTTGCTGGAAAGAATTGGAAAAAAGTCTGGTTTAGTGTAAAAAAAAAAAAAAAAAATCAGGAGAAGCCAAAGGAAGGCATGAGAAGTTTAGTAGGGCACAAGGCTCCTTGCAAATCGTTCTTATGATTTTTTTTTAACAAAAGCGGAGGAAAAAAAAAGTAGATTTTTTTTTCATCACTTTTTCAAGCCACGACAAAGCAAAGCAGGCAGTCTGACAC
>JAFBJS010029787.1:458-14123 GCA_016785265.1 Paraplagusia blochii
TAAGAGGCTGAGCTGAATTTAAATGGCCAATATATGATAATGCTAGAGTGTATCAGTGAAGTGAAAGGGCAGGCAGCAGGCAGGATGCTGGGCTAAGAAGCCAGGCATGGAGCAAAGGAGAGAGACATGGAACGTCCCACTAATACATCATCACGCATCTGTAGAAGTATTTACAGAATCAGAGTTTGGATGCCGTCCAGACAAGTACTAGGAGGCATGTAATAGAGTAGCATCTGAGGTATAGTATAGTAGAGTCAAAATTGTGGTAAAAAAAAAAAAAAATAATAATAATAATTGGCTGCTACTGCCTCTCTGTGCCCTTTAACAACTGTATCCATTACTAAGTAAACCTGAGAACATGTGACACATGGTGTATATAGTGTGCATTTACAGGGAGTCACACACACAGTAATGCTGTGACCTTTTACAGATTACAGATTTTACAGACTTGTTCTTTTCTATAGACTGCCAAGATAAAGCCATACAGCCATCTTAGATGTAAAAAAAAAAGACACATATGTAAGGTAATCTCAATCCGTCTAAAATAAATGTCAGGGCCTATTGATATTGTAGATGAATATGTGATATGTGAATATGTCTCTTATATTAAGTATCTACACCTGGCAATCGCGTGGAATAATTTTTTCCAAAAGTCTTGAAGGAACTCTCAGATATATTTAATACTAGTTTATCCTATTGACTCTATCTTGACTGTTGGGGTAGAAACCAATCAGAATGGTTTCGGCATTTTCTATGTGGAAAGTCATAACATATATATACAATGTACAATTGTATCTACAATGATAATAAGGAAAAGCTTTGAATAAATAGCTGTGCCCATACTTTCAGCCGGTATTTTTGTTACTGTCTTTTAACCAGATTCCTTGTTCATTTAGCAGTATTGCAGTAGGACACATAAAAAAAAAAATAAATAAATAAATAAAAATTAGTTTTACTAATTAACATCACCCAGAAATAAGCTTTTGGCTTTTTTATTGAAATATAATGACTCAATGTTTTAAAACAGTAGGTCATTACGACACAAATACTAACAGAATACAAAGTTGAAGATGCTTTATCTAGAAAATGTAAAAAAAATTCTTGGGTGGCAGTAGTGCCTGGCAGTTAGGGAAGCGTACTTGGTTCTAGTTGCCACTGAGGTTCTACAATCATAGCATCGTCCCAAACCACGTAACGCCCATTCTCAGTAAGGGTCTGAGTATATTGGGTTTGTGATTTGGGTGGCAGTTGTGGAGAATGCTGGCCCTTTGGCCCGGAAAAATAAATGACTGACGTGATGTAACTGGTCCACCATAACTGATGATTGGGGTCTTTGTTACAAAAAAAGTTCGAGGATCACTGTTTTATATGACACTTGCAACCGCATTTTTTTCATATGCAAAAGTAATTAATGTTTGAGAAAAATCTGTACCGAGAAAACTGAAGAAGAAACTGAGTGGAGAGAACAAAGTCGTGAATCTTTCACGTGTTCCCCAGACATAAGGTGTCGACAGGAAAGCTGGTGTCGCTGAACACTGTTTCACCGCAAATACCAGCTCTTGGATACATCGTAAATTCAAAGATCCAGCCTGACTAATTTGCTCCCTCCTGCATTATTACGTGGAGTATGTTCATCATCTGGCAAAGCTCAGTGGCACAACCTGCTGTCTGAACATTTAATTAATTTAAATGCACCTCCAGCTTTGGAGACAGTGTCATAAACAACGTCTTCATTGGATTACTGCATTTTTCATACATGACCTGATATAACTGGAATATTTATGGATATTTATGGAAGGTAAAAAAAAAAAAAAAAGGAAAAAAAAAATGTAAACATAGAAGGAACTAAAGTGGTTTATTTTCCATCTTGTTTTTTTACAAAGATTTCTTTATTTTTTTACAGAAACTATAATATTTACCAAAAGGGGGTTGTACATTCTTCCATATATTCTTGTCTATGAGTCATACTTTGTTTTTTTAATTTCGCTTGGGTGCAACTTATACTTAGGGGAAACATATTAATATATATTTACTCACAGCCACTATAGGACTGAAAATGTACATGTTTATTACTTTTACAGTGACGGTCACTGGAAGGCACTCTTGCTGGCTGATGGGACTATATGAGGGTGAGTTGTATGTGTTTTTTGGTAGTCATTACACATTTTTTGTTTGTACAAAAGTGTTTTCCTTAGAACAAGGCAAGGTTGTATATTTTTTCCTATGGACGCACTCCTAATATCAATGTGATACTATAACCTGTTAGCTGCTGTGTGTCAGTACAAGAAGGTACAATTTATTATCTCCTACTAAAATAACACATAATTCTAAGTATCTGTTTTATGGGGCGCGTCTGGATGCTGTCACTGAGAATTCTCAAGGCTGCCGGAATATTAACTAATTACCGCAAGAGGTTTGTGTGAGAACCTCTGCACCGGTGCCAGCACTTTGGCTTCCTTTCAATAGATGGCAGCAATTCAGATAACAGGGCCAGTTTGTTGTGTTTCTCAAAGCAGGCAGGTGGCGTTTGTAGTTACATCAATTGATCGGAGTCAGCTGTTTATTGTGCAAGCGATCGCAATCTCTAAGGCTCAGGTTTCCAAAGTGAGATGAGAGTTGACCAACTTCAGAACGTGTGCTTTATGGGGGTTGAGTTATTGTCTTTGAGATTGTTATTTTTTTTTTTTTTTTATCTTTAATCTGTTCTAGCATTACATATTAAGATGGTTTGGACATGTCCAGAGGAGGGACAGTGGTTATATTGGGAGAAGAATGCTAGACTTGGAGCTACCAGGTAAGAGAGAGTGGAGGTGGTTAGAGTTGGAGTGGAGGATGCGGAGGACAGGGTGAGATGGAAGTTGTTGACTCGCTGTGGCAACCCCTGAAAAATGGGATAAGCCGAAAGAAGAAGAAGACTCGTTCTCGCGTTAGGTGGAGTATTCCAAGGATAGTCCATGTAGTATGTTTTTTGATTACTAATCATTCTATCGTCAGGACTGAGGGCATTGTATAAATAATGTATACAGTTGATATTTGGTCATCTGTGTTGACAAAACACAACAAAGTCGAACAAAGTGTCACAAAATAGAAGTAACTAATATAATAGGGGACAGTGATGGCCTGGCGGTTAGGAAGGGTACCTGAGTTCACAAGGCTTCAGGTTTGAATCCACCCGCTACCCCGACCCACATTACTTCAAGTGTGTTCACTACCCACAGGAAGGGTCAATGCATAATGCAGTGTGATTTGGGTTGCAGTGGTGGAGACTGCTGCCTTTGTGTCCCAGTAATGGATATAAGGATTAAAATGAATGAAATAATGATTCAAGCAATATTTGCTTCCTAATTGCACTCTAATTGTCTCTTATAGATATGGTAAAGAATCATGACATCATAGTATCATCATAGTAGGAGAGATATCCACGATGCAGTGCTCATTTTTTTTTTTTTTTTTATATAGTTGTAGCTTATGTAAAATATAAAGCCATATTATGTACAGGCATCTGCTTCCTGCCAGTCTAACATGGCAAACTTAAAGCCAAGCAGCAGAACAGGATGAAGTTCTCTCCACATACCGTGTGAGATTTACAACCATCGTCCCTTGGTTGTAAATCTCTTCGTATCTGAGGTCAATGCAAAATACTTTTTACAAAATACTGTAAAATACTGCTTACAGTGTCACCTAGGTGAAGTTAAAAAAAAATAACTATGTTACTTTGTTATGTTACAGTTTCATTGTTTTCTATTATACAAAAAGTTACACTAAAGTTTTCTTTAATCTTTTGGCAAAAATAATTACTCAGAAATCCTGTAACTTAAAGTTTACATGAGATATATATATATACTATATATATATATATATATATATAATATATATATGTGTGTTTGTGTGTGTGTGTGTGTGTGTGTGTATAAAATCTGTTTTTTATTGTAATTTTTACATCATATAACAAATAATACGTGTGTTTTTATTAGTCTTACAGTATGTCAGTCACATAAAGTTTACTTCAGGATGATAGTTGTACCATACGCTGGCTGACGTCATTGACACCTCTTTTTAGACCTCACTGTCACAGCCCCATTTCACACTTTCTTATTTCCCAAATTATCCCACCGTGTATATCTCGGGAACACACCACCGCGTCTTCACTGTTTCTTCGGAATCTTGCATATTTTAAATTTTTAATATGATTTAGTTCCACGAGTGAGCGACAACATATGCTGCATTTCCTGTTGCTTCTGTTCGCCTAACTAGATGCAGTAGGATTGGAAACCACAGGGGCTGATCTCTTAGCTGCTCAGGCCAGATGGTAAGAGTTGCTATGTAAATAGTGTGACATTACACTTAAGTGGCACCGGAATGAATGGCAAAAAAAAAAATATCACAAAAACACAGGTGACAAGATAAACATCACTGCACACTTTGTTCTAACATTACAACAGGCACAGAAAAGCTCCAAAAAATGTGGTTCCATAGTGTAGCGCTTTCACGCCTGCCTCTAAAACAAGTGTAGGGTGTGATTCCCAGAGGAAACACAAGCTTGATACTTGAAACACAAGTTGATCCTCATTTGCAAGTCGCTTTGGATGTACGAATGGATGGTACTGATGTATGTACAAACTGTAGCTTATATATATATATATATATATGTATATATATATATATATATATATTAGCTATACGACTTGGACGTGCGTGTGTATATGTATAACCAATTACCAATATACTGTATTGCCATTTCATATGCATACATTATATATGTAGGTGAATATAGAAATATTTAGACACTTAGATAATAACACAATACAAGCTTTTTTAAGTAGAACTGACATAGTGAAAAAATAAATAATAATAATTGAATTGAGCAACTACTCAACACCACCATGCGCACCAATAATAACAATATAATAAGAATAATCTACTTGCCTTAACTCATTTATAACTGACCTAATGATCCACTTTTTGCTTTTTTTCCATCTTTACTCATTTACTCTATTGTATTTTTTTGTATGTATTGAATTTTTGTATCTGTCTGTCTTTCTGTCTGTCTGCGTATTTCCCTGTCTACCTGTCTATAACTTAAATGCTAACTTACAAAACTGCATGACTTTGCAGTTGAGGAAGACAAATTAAAGTGAGTTTTAAGGGGAAGTTTATTTTTAGTTGCCGTAAATTTTATGTGAACATTAATGGCAGCAACTAAAATGAAGTTTGTCCTTTAGTGTTCAGCTACGCCACTTTTATGTGTCCACCTCTCATTGTCCCTGCAGTAGTATTTGGCTCCTGTTTTACAAAAAACATTAATCCTTAAGTTTACTAAACAAAACTAAAGGATGTCCTTGTTTCAAATACAGATGTCTAACATTAGTGAAGGTAGACACACAAATGCAAAATCTAATGTTCTGTTGCTGACTACAATAAAAATAACTTGGGCGATGTGGCACAACCTGAGCTTTTCCCCCACACTTAAGAACGAACTATAAAATAGCAGCACAAGGAAAAAGAAAATACACAAAACAAACAAAAAAGACAGCAGTATCCCTCTGGTGGTGGCAATGTAATACAAACTGAATAGAAAAAAGGGAAGGCTTCATGAGCTCATAATCAAAATGTAAATGAAGCTGGGTCACCATGCTACCAGAACAACCCATAATCACTGGGACAGACAGAATGGCATCTTTTCATTATTCTCGCACTCATCGCTTCTTATTCCTGTTTGAAAACCCTCCATTTCTTCAGTCTTTCTCTAAAATATCTGTTTTTTTTTGTAGTAATTTTTAAAGTCAGTTAACCACTCACCTCTGGCTTTAATCAACAAGACCATAAGGTGGTTTCCCATAGTGGCTATTGATCTAAAGAAGAGTCGATAGGACTTTCAATAACCTGTAGTCCACAAAAAGTAACATCCAGATGTGCAACAAGTTAAAAAAAAGGCAGTAATCATGGGCAGCGCAAAAAATAAAAAAAATAAATGAAGTGTAATGACGTTACATTTACACAAAATTGACTTACTAATTCACCAAAAAATGAGCAATTGGCTGCAATAATCTGTTATTCATTTCATTATATTCATTATATAGCATTAAAATATATTAAAACAAGAGATTTAGAAAAAGAAGAGCATCAACTAAGGTGAAACAAAACGGTTGTGAGACCTGCCATGATGGATGGATTAGAGACACTAGGAATAGATAGAAGACAGAAGGCAGAGCTGGAAGTGGTGGAGTTAAAGATGTTGAGGTTCTCTTTAGGAGAGACAAGGATCAGGAATGAGGTGATTAGAGGGACAACACAGACAGGAAGGTTTGGAGAAAAAGCTAGAGAAGTCAGATTGAGTTTGGACATGTTCAGAGGAGGGACAGTGGATACATTGGTAGAAGAATGATCCTAGAGATGGAGCTACCAGGTAGGAGACAAAGAAGAGATTGATGGATGTAGTGTGGGAGGACATGGAGGTAGTTGGATCTAGAGTATAAGATACAGAGAACATGGGGAGATGGATAGCAATGAGTTGCTGTGATAACACTAAAATGAGGAAGAACAATAAATAATGGGTAAATATTAAATCAATGAAACAGTTTTTTTAATCTTCAGTTTTCAAAGAAAATATATCCAAGATTAATTTGGGGTTTGGGGTCATTTTCTTTAGTACAAGATTGTAATCATCTCTACAAACAGGCATCTGGCAGAGCTGACACATATCCAGGGATTAACATAAATTACTCCAGGGTCAACTTTAAACTCTGGCATCAACAGACAGCTTTCTTGATTTCTGATTCAAATCCAGAGGGAATGCCTGGGATTTTTTTCTTCTTTTTTTTTTTTTTTTTTCGTGAAGTCATCTCAGGGGACAGAACCACAGTCGTCTCACATTCCCGTAACCGGCTGCCAACTTGGCAAAGCCCGGAGAGAGTCAGACTTAGAACAGACCAGCGGGTGTACATGCTTCATTTCACAAAGAATTAGGCCGACCGCAGGGCTATGTGGAAGGCGTCGGTCTGCCCGACAATCTGTTAGCGCTTTGTGTTTCTGCTATGGAGACGTCAGTTCTTAAAAGAGCTTCATTCACGCTCGTGGTGTTTTTGTCATCTAAAACTGAAGACAACTTGCGCGGAGCCGTCGAACGTGCACGTTAACCTTAAACTCATTATCACTGTGAGATCTTCAACGCGGAGGGAGCCGAGATCTCGCCGTTTCACGGCATTTAAATTAAACACACAACGTCTTTTCACTCACTCCATTCATCTTTGTTACTCCGATTTGATTTATGGTTGATTTATGTTTGATATGATCGATTTACTCCACCGCATGAGTTTCTCTCTTTTGCTGGAAAGTGAAGGTGATGGCCTCTGTGGGAAATGGGCAGGTACGTGAAAGAGAGGGAGAGACAGGCCAGGAGCAAAGAGATAGAGCATGATAAAAGAGTTTCAGAGCTTATATACCATGAAATGTGGTTTCTTGGAGGAGTTATGTGACGTGCCGCTTCTATCCATGCTGTTACGCTTGCTGCCTTTGTGCCCTTCAGCCAGCCAGCAGCCCGACGTTCCCAGCAGAGTGACCACAGCCACAGCCCAAACAGCCAGGCTTCCCATGAGTCTCTACCTGAATGACAAAGAAAAAGACAGAAAGAAAACACGAATGAACACACATAGCTTGATCATCTGTGTCCATATTTATCCTGATTTGAAACAACTAGGAAAGTCCTCTGTCCCGGTTGAGCTCCAGCGCAGTAAAGGTGAGACGTAATCGTCCTAATCTGTTGTAAATGCGTTAAATTAGGCAGGAATTGTTGTCTAATGGGTGGAGATTGATTCCATTTTCAACATTTCTTGGATTTAATTGTGACTAAATGTACATCTTCATCCAATCACAATGAGCTCCGGAGTGCACAGACTCACTTAGGCGATTTCCATGTAATGAAATTTACACCATTAGAACGAGTAACCTTCATCTTTCTGGGGTAATTATGACACACAGGGTCAATGAAATAATATAATGTCACCAGAGTTTAAGGCTTTTTGCACCAAAGGAGATTGATCTCCTACAAAGACGTTTAAAGATAATTAAAAAAGAGCAGTGTGGGCTAAAATAACAATGCATTGGAGAAAAAAAAAAAAAAAATCTTTATTGAAACAGACGGCATAAATAAAGACTAAGGGCTCTCGTTCTTCTTTGGTGAACAGTGTTCATCAAACTTTTCCACGACTTTGTCGAACTTTTCATGGTGGTCCCTTTCAGCAAAAACGAACGTATTAAATACCTCCACTGCCTGCGGTCCCGCAACGGTAAGAAGCAGTGCTATCTTCCTCGCGTCCGGCTTCGATTCCAGACCCAGTGCTTGCAGGTACAAATTGAATCGTTGCTTGAACGTTCGCCACTCACAGTCCACATTTCCAGTCCAATTCAGAGGTTCAGGCGGCTTCACACTTTCCATGACTCCTGTTGGACCACTCCTGGTACCATGTAATGTTTCTATTTGTAATAAGAAACCTGGGTTCTTCACAATATATTTTTATTAACTTAAAGCATCAGGAACACGTTCGATACATGCGGTTGCTGTTGTTCATCTTCTTCTTATAACTTCACATACACATACACACATCAGAGAGTACATTAACTATGCAGCCATCTAGTGGCAGGAGGTGGAACTACAACTCTTATTCTATCATGACAAATACCACTACATTTTATGTAATGGCAGCCATTACATAAAATGCATGCACATATTTATGTTGACATTTTGGACCCTTCACTTTTCTTTTCTTTCATTAATTGAAAGGGCACTTGGTGACGAAATCATTTTTAAGATGACAATGGATCTTGCCATATAGCAAAAACTGTGAAGGCATTTTTTGAGAAATGACACATAAGGTCAATATCATGGCCTGCAAATAGTCCAGATCTCAATAGAAAAATGAAAATGAAAATCTGTGGTGGAAGTTGATGAAAATGGTCATGACAAGGGTCCAACCTGTAAAGCTGATCTGACAAAAGCAATTGCAGCCAGATTGATGAAGAATACTGTCATAGTGTGTATTTGTCATTCAACAAATTTGATAATTTGTCAAAAAAACCCAAACCCCGGCAGATGGCAGCCTCAGCACAGCGCTCCCTCAGGATTTATTTAACTCTGTCTTCACTCTAACCGCGTTGTGTAGGAGACACTGAAACCTGGCTCAGTGAAGCCGTCCCCGACGCAGCACTACATCTGTTAGGTGTCGTGCCAAGGTACGTCCCCAGCGTTCCATTGCTTCACTAGGCTACAATACCCTTAAGACTTCGTCTAATATATGAAAAAAGGTTACAGGTTGTTTAATGTGTGTTTCTGACGTGGCTTCATCTCCGAGGCTCTGAGAAGCAGCGCTTTGGTTTCGTTTCACCCAATAAAGCCTTACATAGCAATTTTAGTAATTAGTAATTTTATTACTTTGGAATGATCTTCTCCAAAGTTGCAGGAGTTGTCAAGCATGGTGTGAAGGGTACACACAGCAACAAAAGTGATAATTTGACTCCCTGGAACTGATAGAGGTACACTTTATGGTTGGAGAAAGAAGCAGGAGGTAGCAGGAAGTAGGATGATTAGTGAGTGACCAGCTGAATGTGTATTTGCATCATAGATAGAAGGACAGGCAGTGGTGAATATCTATGATTTGCATCATAGATAGAAGGACAGGCAGTGGTGAATTTTGCGAAAAGAATTGAAATGGCCCTGGTAAACACATATTTTCAAAAGACAGAGTAACACAGGGTGACATACAAGAATGGAGGCAGGTCCACTCAGATAGATAGATAGATAGAACTTTATTAATTCCTCAGGAAATTACGGAGAGCGGCTGGAAGGCTGCTGCTCCCCCAGCGCCATCACGAAGAGTAAAGGTAGATAACATTCTCTGTGGGAAAGGTAATCTCCGGGAGATGTGACTGTAAGGTGGTGGCAGGTGAGACTGTAGCCCAACAACAAAGGATGGTAGTGTGCAAGCTGACAATGGAGGTGACAAGAGGAAAGAAGGTGAAGACAGAGCAGAAGATCAAGTGGTGGAAGTTAAGGAAAGAGGAATGTTGTGAAGACTTTGGAAAAGAAGTCAGAGCAGTTCTGGGCTGTGGTGGGGAATTCCCAGATGACCAGGAGACCGCAGCTAGAGTCATTAGGGAAACAGCTAGGAAGGTGCTAAGTGTTTCCCCTGGACAGAGAAAGGAGGACAAAGAGACCTGGAGGTGGAATTATGAGGTCCAGGAGAGTGTCCAGAGAAAAAGATTAGCAAAGAGGAGATGGGATACTGACAGAACAGAGGAGAATAGACTGGAGTACAGAGAGACGGCAAGGGAGGTGAAGAGGGAAGTGGCCAAGGCCAAACAAAAGGCATACAAGGAGTTGTACGAGAGGTTAGACACAAAGGAAGGAGAAAAAGAGTTATACAGATTCACAAGGCGGAGAAACCAATCTAGGAAGGATGTGCAGCAGGTGAGATTAATTTAGGACAGAGAAAGAAATGTCATCACCAGTGAGGAAGGCGTGCTAGAAAGATGGAGGGAGTACTTTGGGGGGTGGAGAAATGATAGGAAGCGTACGAATGAGGAGCCTGTTCCCAACAGGGAGAAGGTAGACCAGATTAGAAAGGATGAAGTTAGAAAAGCTCTGAAGAGGATGAAGAGTGGAAAGGCAGTCGGTCCCGATGGCATACCAGTGGTGGTATGGAAGTGCTTGGGGGAAGAAGCAGAACAGTTTGTGAGGTTCTACTCTTCAATAGAATTTTAGAGATGGACAAGATGCCTGATGAGTGGAGGAAAAGTGATCTTGTGCCAATTCACAAGAAGGGTGATGTGCAGAGTTGTAGAGATTACAAAGGGATAAAGTTGATGAGCCATACCATGAAGATTTGGGAAAGAGAAGTTGAGGCCAGGGTTATAATAGTTTTGGATTTTTCAGTGTAGTTTCGTTTTAGTTAGTTTTGCCTTTTAGCACATTAGTTTTAGTTATTCGTAAAAGCAACTAATTTAGTCTTAGTTAGTTTTAGTTTTGTCCAAAATGTTTAGTTTTAGTTTAGTTTTCGTTTTCCCATACCTTGTGAATTTGTGCAGAACAAGATTCAAATGATCAAGTATGAAAATAAAAAGTCTTTATTAAAAAAAAAAAAACATGGATAATGTAAGACATTTACATTTTCAGCCAGTAAGACATTAACAGCTAGAAGGCTTAAAATCAAAATACCAACATCAGTTGTTAAAAAAACAAAAAAACATTCCAAAACACAAAAACATGCCAAACTGCAGAAAAACATTCGGTGTTTCTCCTCTCCGAGTAGTACTAGTACTTGGTTTGTCGGTCTCTGTCCGTGCTTCGACAAGACTTGCAGCTAATAAAGCCATGTAGCTATTGTTAGCTTCTTTGTGGAAGCTTCTGAGGTGGACTTTTAAGTTAGTTGTTTTTTTTTCCTTTCAGTTGAGTTCCACGTACCTTTCCATCCTCCACCACCATGCACACACTCCTGTCTGTATCAAATGAATATTCATAAAAGTCCCATATAGGGCTACACCCTCTTCCTCTTCGGTTTCGCCATGTCTACTACCAGTCTGCCTCTGAGGCGTGCCCTGCCTGGTCGGTGCACCTGCATGCCCTGCGCTTGACTCGATGTAAACAATTGAGCTGGTGTTTTTTTGTATTATTTTTTTGCGAGGTTTGAACAAAGACAAAAACGAAGGGTAGTTCATTTCTAATTTCAGTTAGTTTTAGTTAGTTTTTTTGGGACACATTTTTGTTTTAGTTAGTTATAGTTTTTTTTATTTAATGATCGTTCTAGTTAGTTTTCGTTAACGATGATAACCCTGGTTGAGGCTAGGTTGAGGAAAGAGGTAGAGATTTGCGAACAACAGTATGGTTTTATGCTGAGAAAGAGTACTACAGATGCAATATTTGCCTTGAGAATGCTGATGGAGAAGTACAGAGAGGGTCAGAAGGAGCTGCATTGTGTTTTTGTGGATTTAGAAAAGGCCTATGACAGGGTTCCAAGGGAGGAACTGTGGTTTGGTATGAGAACGTCAGAAGTGGAAGAGAAGTATGTAAGACTGGTGCAGGATATGTATGAGAACAGCATAAACGGTGATGAGGTGTGCTGTTGGAAGGACAGAGTACTTTAAGGTGGAGATGGGACTTCATCAAAAATCAGCCCTGAGCCGCTTTTTGTTTGCTCTGGTGATGGACAGATTGACAGATGAGGTCAGGCAGAAGTCTCCATGGACTATGATGTTTGCAGATGACATTGTGATCTGCAGTGAGAGCAGGCGACAGCTAGAAGAGAACCTGGAAGGGTGGAGGTTTGCACTGGAGAGAAAAGGAATGAAGGCCAGTTGTAGCAAGACACACGTGTGTGAATAAAAAGGGTAACAGTGGAACGGTGGTTACAAGGAGCAGAGGTGGAGAAGGTGGAGGAGTTTAGATACTTAGGCTCAAGTGTTCAGAGCAGTGGAGACTGTGGAAGAGAGGTGACGAATAGAGTACAGGCAGGATGGAACAACTGGAGAAAGGTCTCTGGAGTGATTTGCAACAGAAGAGTGTCAGCGAAGGTGAACGGAAAGGTTTACAGGACAGTGGTGAGACCAGCCATGATGTATGGACTTAAGGCGCTAGGAATAGGTAGAAGACAGGTGGCAGAGTTAAAGATGCTGAGGTTCTCTTTGGGGGTAACAAGGATGAACAGGATCAGTAACGAAGTGACAACACAGACAGGAAGGTTTGGCAAAAAAGCTAGAGAAGACAGATTAAGATGGTTTGGACATGTTCAGAGGAGGGACAGTGGTTATATTGAGAGAAGAATGTTAGTCTTGGAGCTACCAGGTCAGAGATGAAGAGGAAGGCCAAAGAGGAGATTTATGGATGCAGTGAGGGGGGACATGGAGGTGGTTGGAATTAGTTGAGGATACAGAGGAGAGGGTGAGATGGAAATTGTTGACTCACTGTGGGAACCCCTGAAAAACAGGATAAGCCGAAAGGAGAAGGATTTCTGTTTTGCACCTCAGGGCCACCGTAAAATACAGAGGTATACCCGAAGAATAGTTAAAATAATAAATAAGTTTCACCAGCTGGTGATTTCATGGGTGAAAGATTTCCGTCTAAAGACGGATTTCCGTATTTATTACTGCTTCAGAGGCCATTCTTGTGAAACGCATAAAACTGATGTAAAATTGAAGGTATATATATTTATGGGGGGGGGGGTGTCTTGCGAGTTGTGCGGCATCAGGTTCGACGTCCGCAATGTTGCTATTTGCTTGCAGCTGCGGTGAATTTATGCAAGTCATGGGCGCTCATGCACAACGACCAATTAGAATATTTTTTATTGTTTTACGATGCGTTTTCTGGACATCAGCAACAACAAAGATTTTGCGTGTGCCGCAAAAGTTGACGAAGTTCCAGATCAATGAAATTGATCATTAATTATGCGTTCTTCCAAGGACTAAACCGATCCGTAAAAAAAAAATATATATATATATACATCGACCTGATTGACTGATTATAATTGGCTTATTATGTAATGCGAATAATTAAACATTGTTTATTCATTGATTCATTCATTCATTCATTCATTCATTCATTCTCATCCGCTTGTCCGGAGCCGGGTCGCGGGGGCAACATTCGGAGGAGGGACGCCCAAACTTCCCTCTCCCTAGACA
>JAFBJS010029787.1:14673-33118 GCA_016785265.1 Paraplagusia blochii
ACGTGTCAGTGGGATTTAGGAGATCCTCGAAGTATTCCTTCCACCGTCCAACAACACTCCCCACAGAGGTCAACAACTCCCCATCCCCACTGTAAACAGTGTGGACAGAGAACCGCTTGCCCCCCCTGAGGCGCCGGACGGTTTGCCAGAATTTCTTCGAGGCCAACCGATAATCATCCTCCATGGCCTCTCCGAACTTTTCCCAAGCCCGAGTTTTTGCTTCAGCCACTGCCCGCGCCGCGGCCCGCTTAGCCAGCCTGTACCTATCGGAAACATTGTTTAAGAGCAACTAAATCGGACATATCGTTAGAGTGTTGACTTAATCGTCGTGCACAACCGAGTTGGCTGTTTACCAACAAGTCCCTATGTTAACGAGAAGGCTGCACAAAGCACCTTGACTTAAACTCGAAATATGAAATATAGAAATTATATATGTAAATGATTGCCATTTCCATATTATTTTATTTTTTGAACTTTCCACCTGATCAACAGATAATTTACTGGATTTGGATTTTATGTTGTGATCTGAGAAGATAGAAATAAAATAGTGAATGTAATGATTTTGTCTATTTCATTCAATATTAAGTTGTATTGTAGTATCTGTATCACTTGTTGAGTGTATAAAATTCTAATATAGCAAATTTGAGGGTATGTGTGGCTTTTACTTAGTAAATGTGATACTTTTGCTACCACCGAATAATTTCAGTCTTTTCAGTATACACCAAACTTTCATCCATGTGATTTTTTTTTCTGTTTTGTATGTAAATGATTGACATCATGTTGAAACCCAGAAGGGACTCTCTCCACTGGCATACACAAACCTCAGAACTTCTTTTTTAAGAGTTACCAGAGTGGAAGTTTGGTCAGTTTCCACTCTGTCGGTGCCATCTGTGTCAGTGTCCACTCTGCCTATCTCCACTGTCTGAATATCTACTGTGGCGGTAGCCATAGTCTGTATGTGTCCACTTTGTCAGTGTTCTCAGTCCGTCAGTGTCTACACTTTGTAAGTAACCACAGCCTTCTCCTGTCAGTGTCCACTCTATTGGTTGGTGTCTGGATGAACTCAGGATCCAGACTCTTGTTTCTGTTTCTCTCCTGTTTAAGTCCAACAGCGCAGTTTGTTACTCTAGTTAAATTTAGAAAGTGGGCGTGGTATCTTCCTCGTAATTTGACACTGCATCTGCTCCATGAAAGGGCGCTGAGACAAAAGATAACATTGGAGAGGATAAAACTGTCTGAAACCGTCATTAAAGAGGGTTCCGCTCCAGCGACCATCGGTGCTGGACCTTCATTAACAGGGCAGTTCTTTAGTCCTCATTTCAATATACACTTAAGCCCAAAGCGATGGATTTTTGGGCATAAAAAAATAGAGTACAGCGAAGGAATACAGAGAGGGTGGGACATTTATCGGTGATGGACTTGCCAGTCATCCAATAGAACACAGCTATGGTCGAAGTTGACCAATGGTGTGTCTGATCGACAATCACTACCAACGAGGTTGAGAGAAAAGCGGACATCATTTTCCCCTGTCTCTGTGATTATACACGCGGAGAAACGAACTGAAATATTTAACAATTACACATTTATCTCACTAACTAAATTATTATCTACGGTTTTTGTATTACATTTTTTCCCCTTTAAATCATCCATGATGATGGCTGACACAGCTGTGGACACCACTGTTCTCTCTGAGGTTTCTGCCAAGGTGGGTTGATTCTCTTTGTCAGGAACTTGTTAACTTTGATATCTATCTCTATATATATGTTTACATGACCATTATTCTAGGCTGATATTGGTTTTGTTTTTTGTTTCAGTGAGTTTTCATGTCCACATTATGTCGACTAAGTACCTGTAACTTATTGTAACTTAATTTTATTTCAGAACATATTGATTTTTAAATAACTGCTCCCATCGCGAGCTCGAGGTTTGTTCGTTGGTGGAATTGTATGTATTTATGTATTTATTTAACAGAACACTGAGGCCGGCGAGTAGACAAAGCCGCAGAGCCGCTACAACTGTGGGCGGGAAGAGGCTCAGTGTTCTGAATGGACTACGACTTCGATACCTTTAATTATAGCCTCACCACAGGGTTTTACCTCTTGGGCCGAATATTACTCAAATAAATCTCTCAAAGTGGACTGTGAATATACCCCTCGTCTATGCTGCAATTTCTACGTCGAATTGAGCCACTTATCGCCTTACGTGTTTTATTTTGCATGAGCTGAAGGAGAAGAAAGAAGAAGAGGAGAAAAAGGCTGAGAACGGGGACAGCGCACCTGCCAACCGCACAGTGAGTTAAAGAACCGCCGCTCGCTCTCATGACCTTTTGTCTTTGTATTCGTCATCAAGCAACCTCCTTCCTATTCAGCTGCTCTGCTCCCAGTGCTTTAATAGGGTAGTGGAACAGACAGGTCTGTGGAAGCTAATGTCTACAGAGTTCCACTGTAGCTCCTCCTGGGGAGCTGGGTCACTCCCAGGAGGAGCTACAGTGGAGCTCTGTAGACAGTTGGCGTTAGGAGGATTGTTTCACATGTGTTGCATTTTGTTTTTTGAATGTGTATACTAGATCGGGTCCTGGTCTGGACTGATGATCCTCGCTCTTTTTTCAGAATGGTGTAGATCACAGCGACAAAGTGAAAGAGGCAGCAAAGGACGAGCAGAAGAACCGCGATGGTGAGTTCAGAGTTTGATACAAATGTGACACACTCGACCTTACCGTTCATGTTGAGGATGCGGATTTTAATCGTGACAACCCTTCTTCCAAATAAAGCGGAGGCAGTGCCCCCTGTCGAGGAGACCGATGTGCACCTTGAGAAGCGTGCAGCAGAGGAGCATGAGGTGTGTTAACCTGTGGCTTTCACTTGATTCCACTTGTGTCACACTGTACCTAGAAACGTTTCTGTCTCCAACAGGAAAAAGTAGACGTGAAGAAACAGAAAAAAGAGGAGAATGGAGACTCTAAAGAGACAGATGTGGTGGAAGCCTAGGCCTCTGCTTAGCTTGTTGGCAGCCCTGCCTTACTGCCTGGTCAACTTCACTTCTAGAGCTTGTGTTTTTTTTTTATTTGTCTGTTTTGTCATGATGCTCAGTCGCGACATCTACGTTGGTGCTGACAAGACGATCTGTTCACACCAACAGCAACTGACCTCCATGTTGACCTCTCAGATTCATCATAAGTACCAAAGACCAGTTATAAGCAGGGGCTAATAGACAATTGTCTGCTTTTTAGTTGAGGATAATTTTGTTTTGTCAAGCGTTGTTAATTCATGGCTTAGCTGTGTCATTAGCATAACAGAAGGTGCAGTTGTAGAGTGGGCTCTCATGGAGAAATGTTAATTAACCCCTCTTTAACCTTAAATCTTTGGTTGTTTGTTCTTGTATGCATTCCCCGCAGGTTTTTTCTATTTCTACTTTTTTGTTTTTTAATGTTTTGGCTGAGTGACCTGGGTCTTCAGAACCACAACGATTACAGTTTCGTCAGCCACTACTTTGTATATTATAAAGAAAAAATAAATTGTCTTTTTGCTTAGCTCGACTATGCGTATGTGCTCCGTCGGTATTGGGTGGATGACGTCATCTAACCTAATTTTTCATAACATGAAAACCAACAGTCTCGCGTAAGTTGTAATAGAAAAGATTAGACGAGATAAATGGGGAGCAATTCTGTGTATTACGGCGCCGCCGTGTGGCGTAAAGGCGGTAGAGCAATGAAAACAGGAGACTGAAATGGCCAAAATGATCAGTTTAGTTTTGGAATGGACACTGAAAAAAGCTTGAACAGTAGCCCTGCTAACACTGAGCAGAAGTTGCCATCAGGTTCTCTTTTCTTGCAAGCAAGTTGCAACAGCATGGCTAATAGAATTTACAGTCTCCTTATAGAAACATTAGCATGTCAGTCCTGTTCTCCTGCTGAGTCAACAGGGAAGTCGAGCACTGTGGATTGCTTCAGGAGCAGAAATCAGAATAAAAATATCAAGTTTATCTGGTCACAGCACTGAACTTGGTTTCTTGGCACTCGAAGCTGAAGTCAGCCCATGGTGTAGCTTCCTGGAGTGTCATCACTGAACATGGATGATGGGCAGAAGCAGACTATCTTAGCCATGTGCCCTGACGATCTTTGTATTTGCTGATGGTTCTACCTCACTTCACATCAGTCTTCTCTTCTGTATTCACAGCCCAGTTTCAACTTCTCCTCTTCCTGATAATGACAAAAACGACTATCATAACAATGGCACGGCCTGGAGCAGAGAGGGTGCTGCTGAACAGGCCATGGCTTAGTCAGGGTCCAGACCGATTTTGCCACCAGTAAACATTTCTCTGTGATTTGGAAGAGGTGTGAACGTTAAGAATTGAGAGGATGTGTATGAGCAGCTGCATTAGCTTCCAGTCGATATTGGTACTGGTCAGCCTGGGGTCTGGAGATAGAAGTGACTTAATGTCAGAGCTGTTTACAGATCTCAGAGAAACAGGCTGGTTGACAGTTATCGTCACTGTTTGGTCAAAGGCAATGACAGACACTGGAATGGAGGTCGGACACAACTTATAATGCACAAAGATAGGAAGGTGATGAAATTTCTGCTGGGCTGAAAATGAGCAATGATGCAACAAAGAAATGAAACAGCACGCGCACACACACACACACACACACACACACACTCATTGAAGCTGCCCTCCGACCATACTTACTCAGAAACACCAGATGCATGCACACACACACCGTATGGACACTCTTGTCATGTGACTGGAGGACTGGCCAATGGCTTCCTGGCTTTGGAAGAAGCCTACAGTGACCTGTGGTTGTGCAGTAGATTGCAGATGTTTGCCCTGTCCATGCTGGGGTGTCAACACACTCCAGCACTAGGTGGCAGTACTTGCTGTTTAGTGTGTGTGTTTGTGTGCATGCTGTGAGCAGATATGAGGTGAAGAGAATGATGAACCTTTACTCTACTTTGTTTTAACTGTGCACCAACAGTGGCTGGGTCTCACTGTCAGGGGGCTCACCCTCAGGTGGGGGTAGATGGTACACCACGCAGAGGGAGGAGTAAAGGCAGCCCACGAAAGACATCAGGCTGGCAAAGTACATCACTCCCTGGGCCCCTCCCACCAGTGAGGTCAAAGGTCCCATGGCCACTGAAACCAGGATCTGAGCCAGGAAGTACTGGCAGCTGAGCAGAGAGATGTCCACACCCATGCCCCGCCTAGTGCCTTCCTCCGAGGAGCCACAAAACTGAGAGAGGAGACAGAAAAGGTTGGATGGCCACCATGGTCGTCATAGATCAAGTGAAGCAGAAGATTTATGAATGGAAAAATCTTCCAAATTTCTATTTCAATACACACAAGTTACATTGGAACTTTCCATCAGTCAGAAATCACAGACTTTAGCTCTGTCACCCAGCTGTCTGTCACCTAGTTGCACTAACACAGATGTCACATCCTGAAAAAAGTTTTTGGGAAAGAAAATTCTAGTTTCTGGGAAACAGAGCACAACCCACATATTTAAACGACATCATCTGCGTAAAGTTTTGTTTTAGTTTGTTTCATCGTCATTCATGGCCAACATTGACAAAACTATGACATGTAAAGACATGGCAACTCGAAGACTCTTTGTGACTTTAGTCAAAGCTGGCTGCAATGGCACACTCACCTGGGGACTCTGGTAATATTCACAGAGGAGAGAGTAAGGAAGCGTGCACAGAGAGGAGAACAGCACGCCGTAGGTGACGCAGAGAGACAGCACGACATAGAGGTTGGTGGAGAGCGTGGCCAGACCCGTGCCCAGACCAAACGCCAGGTAGGCAAAGAAATACAAGGTGCGAAGAGAGAAACGCTCCTCCAGCTTCTCCAGTATGGCTGGACATTTGGGGGGAAATGGCAGTGTTAGAAAACAGAGACAGAACCAAGAGGCAGCTCAAAAAATATTTACCTGAGTAGAAAGCAGCACTGAATGCATAGATGCACATGCCCCAGCAGCCCATGCTGACCCCAGCGTTGTAGCGCTGGTATTCCTCAGAGTCATGGGGGGCTTTGGGGTCTCCTTTGAACACAACCTCCCCCATGAAGTCAGTGTAGAAGAGAAGCATGCCTTCAAACGACAGCCAACCTGCAGCACACAGAGCAGGCACCACTAAGCACCCCAACATGGAAAATAGTGCTTAATCACGTATAGATTATTTTTCACACCCAAAAAATGATTAGTGCACAAACTCCGCAGGGAAGGAGGCATCTTATAGATGGTGACACACAGAAGCTTCATCGACATCTGGGATTCTCCTGTCTCCACATTCTCACTGAGGTTGCTCTCGTAGCGCACACCGTTGAGCAGGATGTTTGCGACCTGCAGTGACACAGCAGAAGCCGAGAGTTGGACATGTGACTGTGTACAACTGACATGTTACAAATATGACAGCCACCTGCTGGCTGAAGGTCACTGTTCTCCTGCGTCCATTCTCTAGACAAACCATCTGCGTGGCCGAGGGTTCCTCCATCAGAGCCAGACTCTGGGGTCTCTTCAGGATGCCAGTGGTGGAGCCTCGCTGGGATCCAGACCCCAGGTCAGGTCCAGCTCTGACCTGAGATGCTTCATGAGTTTGTGTCTCTGCATCCCCAGTTTCACCTGAAAAAGGAGCCACCACATCACCCTGGACCTCCACTACAGGCAGAGGAGAGTCCCTTGGAGGTAGGGCATCAGTGGTGCAGTTTTGGGCCAGGGTCTTTGGCGTCTGCGAACCAGTGTAGCAGTCTATGAGGACACTATCGATGTAGGAGGTTCCTAAGGAGGAGGCAAACTCGTTGAAGTCTGTTAGTGAGCTGTCTCTGCTGATAATGCTGCCATACTTGGGGGTCAGAGGGCTGAGGGGGGAGATGGGGCTGCAGAGGCCGGCATACAGACATGCATTGGCACTGCATGAATGGGCTAGTTGACCTGCCAGGTGGGGGTTGGCAAAATCATAGTTGTACAGGCCATCCTCGTCTTCTTCATTCAGTCCAAGGGGGGCAGGAGGGGAAGGGGGAAGGGGCAGGCTGGGACTTTTCAGGTGCTTTTTGCAGGAGTTCTTGTTGTTCTCAGTCTTTGGTATAGGCCGCTCTGGGATACTTACCAGAGTCATGACTGTGGCGATGACCAAGGTCACACTGGTAAACATATATATGACCTGCAGCTGACCCCCCATTGACCTCCCGAACTTTGTCTGGTCCCAGTTGATGCCCCCCACAATGTAGCCAAATCCTCCTCCCAGTCC
Source organism: Paraplagusia blochii (assembly GCA_016785265.1). NCBI lineage: Eukaryota > Metazoa > Chordata > Actinopteri > Pleuronectiformes > Cynoglossidae > Paraplagusia > Paraplagusia blochii. Next base: position 21,912 of record JAFBJS010029787.1, read on the forward strand.
TGTATGGATGTAGGAAAATTGAATATCACATAGTCCAGTTCAGTATGACAGAGTCCAGTCCATTCCAATCTGGTCTGGTCCATTATGGTACAATACAGTCCAGTACAGTCCTGTCAAGTTCATTACAGTCCAGTCGATTCTAGTTTAGTCTGGTCCAGTATGTTCCAGTCCAGTATGGAAAGGTACAGTTCAGTCCGGACTTGTCCAGTTCAGTCAAGTCCAGTCCAGTTTAGTCCAGTACAGTCCCGTCCAGACTAGTCCAGTATGGTACAGTCTAGTGCAGTCCGGGCAGGTCCAGTCTAGTCTGGTCCAGTGAACAGATGGTGGTCATTTTTCTGACCTGCCAGCAGAGCGTGGATGTTCAATCCTCTGTCCTGGTCCTCAGGGCTGCACACATCCATCATATATGCATGGCTGGGGTTATCTGCTGAGTCAGCACTGAAGTCCATCAAAACCACACCACATACTGTCAGGATAATCCCCCACTTATGGTTTGAGGCTGTGTCGTCAAGGACTCCCCCAATGTCCCTCCCATTTAACACCAGGGTGAGACCAACCAGAGCGCCTGTAGACAGAGACAGGACAGGAGTGAACGTCAGACTTCTGTGGAACCAAAGTGGTTCTATGCCTTTAGATTAGATTGATTGGATTAGATAGAACTTTATTAATTCCTTTATAAATGAAGGAATTTAATTACAGAGTTTTAGCCAATATCGGGCTGGCCGATATTGTCTAAACCCATAATATTGAATATCCTCAGTTCTATTGGTAAATTGCTACAGGAAGAATTTTTTTTTCAACTGTGATTTACCTTTGTACTTGTTTTATTTAATTGTATTTTATGCTCTGGTAACATCCATTGCACTGTCTGTCCGTCCAGGGAGTGGATCCCTCTCCAATGGTTCTTCCTTAGGTTTCTACTGGTTTTCTTTTCCCTCACTGTAAACCCGCATGTTCAAAATAATTAATTGGAATAAGTATTGTAAACTTAAAAGCATCTAAAAAGTTATACTAACTTAAAAATGTTGAGTTCCAAAATCCTTTACTTATTGTTAAGTTCAGTAAACTTGTAATTTCTGATTCAAGTGAACTTTCTTTTGCAAATTGTGTACCTGCTATTCAAAAAAATTTATTACACAGTTACACAACACAAGAATACCCAATGGTATCAGCAATGTTGAGCAAGTTACTTGCCCAAGAACATATAACTTATTCTCAGAGTCTGGAAATAAATTATACGTTCGCTGTTCTTTGCAGTAAAATAAAGACAAAATAGATGTTTAGTCATTTTGACAGGCATCTTTTTTGTAACCTCAACTTGCCACTTACCGCGTTGTGTTTGTGTGTGAGACTGTTTATTTCCCTATAAGGCAAGAGGACCCGTCCAGCTCTCTTTCTGATTGGCTTAGCATGAAACGTTAACCTATGCAACCAATCATCGCTCCTTTCCAACGCAATGCTGTACATAGTACACGAGTTTCACATAGTTTCACACCATGACTGTAAGAGTTATAACACACACACAAGGTCAGGCAGCAGGGGAAATAGCAGCTGCGCAGTGGATTGGAGGCGATGATGATGTTACTGATTGGGAAGAGGAATGTGTTGGTCCTAATACTGCTTATCAGGTTTATCTGCATTAAATAGCGAATATAACGTGAAAAGTCGGTAAATGATAGTGAGTTAATTTATTCAGTTATTGATTTATTAATAAGTGAGTTCAGTTAACTTAAAAAATGTATATGGACTTAAATTTTATTATGTAGTCAGTTAAATAAAAAATTTTGAGTACTACTAACTTATCCGGGTTCACGGTGCTGCTAAAATGTTTCTTTTCCCTCTGTAGAGGGTCTAAGTACAGATGATTTTACCAACCCTGTAAAGCCTTATGTGACAAATCTGATTTGTAAATGTGGGCTATATAAATCAGATTTGATTGATTGATTCAGATTCCGAAAACTGTATTTGTCCCCGAGGGGCAATTTGAGTCAATTGCTTCTTCTCAGTTATTCTGACGTGTCTCACCTATAGCCAGGGCGAAAATGAACGGTCTTCTCCGTCCAAACCTGGAAGTACATTGATCACTCCACGCTCCAATCAGAGGCTGGACCAGAAAACCTAATAAAAAAGAAAGAAAAAGAAAGTGAGGTCGTTGAGACAACTGCTCCACTCAGCTGACATGTGAACCCCCTCTTACCCAGTATGGGGCTTATGAACCACACTAGACTGTAGAACTGGTCAGGCAAGCCCATCTGGAGCAATACCGGAGTAACGTACGCTGTCTCCATGGCGTAGCTGAACTCAATACCAAAGAGAATGCAGCCGTTAAAGAGTAACTCTTGAAAGGTCCGTCTGGGGGGGAACTCACTGAGGTCCAGCTGGTCAAGGGGACAGGGAGTATTGGGAGGTGGGGGAGGAGAAGGCCGGATCAGCTTTTGCCGCTTAGGCTGTCTTTGGAAGTTGTTTGCCCTGTGACTGAGATGGCGGGTGGTGGATGTGGGGAAGCTCGCGGTTTTGGGGAGTGAGCATCTCCAGGTTCCTTCCTGAGCTGTGGCTAGCCTCCCTCCCGGACTGGTCAGGAGGGGGTCACTGGGGGTGTCCATGCCGGGAGATGACATCTCTCTAATTTGACCACTCACTGCAGCAAAACGAGAAGATGACACTAACTTTACAACTCTTACATATAGTGGCGGCCAGGGTGGACTGCAGGCGGCTCTCTGCAGTTGGAGGTCATCCAGGAGCACTGCAGCAGAAGCACGTGGACTACTGCAACTGCAAGACGACGCACCCGCAGGACACACCGCAACCACCGCGCTGAAGTGATGCGTAAAAGCTATGTCCGGAGTGTAGCTTACTCCCACGGGCTGAGGAGGACTGCTAAGCTGTTGCCCCACTGCTACCCCGAGTGGACAGACCGGAGCCGCTGAAGGTTATCACGTCGCTTCATGTGGCAAGTGAAGGGAATGAAATGATGGAGGTATTCCCGCAGTTCGACCTGTGAATGTTTTTTTTTGTTTTACTAGCACAGGTTTACCAATTACCGTCGTCGTTTTGGCCGCTTTAGCTCCGTGGATTCGACTATCTGCGGTGCAAGGAGGCGATTGAAAGACTTACCTGGATGGCTCCTCCTGAACTGCAGCAGCAGTGCTGTTGAAGAAACGCTGCAGTCATGCAGTGTCTTTTCTTTTCTTATCTTTGTTTTTCTTTGATTCACTCATTCCGTTTTCTTTTCCGTCGCTTTTTTCTCCATCTCCTTCCTCTGCTCTCCCTGTGTCCTCTGTGACGTCACGGCCCTCCCTGCATCAGCACCGCTGCGCGCACACAAAGTACACGATTAATTGTGCATATGATATAATGATACGTGATCAATGAACGTCACGTTCAAACATATGTAAAAACCCTCTGGTGTTTTTTTTATTTTTATATTGATTCTTAGTGTAAATCAATAAAGAATGAAATAAAATAATAGTTATTACAAAATGTATACAATACATTCATCTCTCTCCTTTCCTTTACTCTGGTCCAACAGTGTGAAGCCACCATTTTGTTCCCGTCGACGTGAACAAAGATTTACTGGTTCATAGTGACAGAAGAGAGCTTACGAGCCATATACGTTGACCTAGAACTTATATAACCCGCGTTAGATAATTAAAACAACCTCTCCCATTTCAAAGGTTGAGTGAAAAGAAATTCAACCAAATAAGTACCGCCTATTCATTACCACCGTTCTCTAATTGGCTGTCTTTCCAGCAGCAGCCAAATGTGATTGGACCTGCAATTTTACTGGGCGTGTATGGAAGGGTATACGGTGACAACTGTGTTTATTATATTACAAAAGATAGGAAGCAGAACTAGCAGGTATCTGTGCCCTACGGTGCGTTTGTACCTTACGCTGCGGTTGTCTTCTGATGTAAGAGAATGGCCCCGGTGGAGCTTGACAAAGTCGGAAAGAATTTGATCAAAAGCGTCGAAAATGGCAAGGTAGAATTTAAAGTTGAATCATAGGTGAAATAGTTCAGGTTATAGTGAGGGGGGCGGCGGCGGTAGAACTACAGGTGAACGTGTGTCCTCTCCGCTTTGTCAGACGACGGTTGTTGTAAATCTATATATACTGTATATTTATATTAAATAAAGCTTAAATAATAACTCGTGTCAGCGAGATGAAAATTACATATATCTGACAGGATTGGTTAAGTTGCAGGTGTGGACATAAAAGGGTTGGTTATTAAACAGATGTCTTTGTGTACTCATCAAACAAACGAACAACACGATAACATCACTGTTAGTGAACCTGTTGCCTTGTGTGTAACTTTTGACCGGTAAATTATTTTCTAAAATTAATAGTAAACACGTCAGCTACACTGTCTATTTATGCCTTTATCTCCCAGTGAAAAACAAATATCTCTAATTTCAGATCAGACCATCCTGAGCTAAAAACATAAAAATGGTGTTCTCACTTACCAGCTCTGAAGTACCTTAAGCCAAACAATTTCATTCAACTCATATGTCAACCTTTTTTGGTGTTTTGTTTCAGAATGTGGAGCTGCAGTCTCTGTGGATGGAGCAGCCCGCCGTCATTTTTTTTCTTCGTAGGTTCGGCTGTCAGGTGTGTCGGTGGATGGCCTCCGAAATCAGCCGTCTGGAGCCACAGCTGAGGGCCAGTGGTGTGGCACTGGTTGGCATCGGACCAGAGGAGTTTGGGGTGCAGGAGTTCAGGGATGGTGGATTCTTTAGTGGATGTAAGCGCCACTGACCCTGCTTTCTTTGTTTATTGTTGTGTGATGTATAAAATCCACTCCCTGTTTCAGCCATTTATGTAGATGAGCAAAAGAAAAGCTACAAAGATTTTGGCTTCAAGAGGTGAGTCCCACTGGAGGAGTCTGTGTCATAGCTGAGGTGGTAAAAATGTCAGTGATGACTCTTCAGACTCTTCTGCTCATGTCTATGACAATGTCATGTTCCAGGTACACACCTCTGAATGTTGTTCCTGCAGCGCTGGGGAAGAGAGTCCGTAACGTCAGTTCAAAGGTGTCTGTGTCTCTGTGTTCTCCAGACAGAACTGGTATGATTCGGACTGGTTCTGCTGACCGACCTCTCACCTCTGCTTCTGTCTGTAGGCCAGCGCAGCTGGAATTCAGGGTAACTTTTCAGGAGACCTGCTGCAGAGTGGAGGCCTGGTCATCGTGGCCAAAGGTAGAGCTGCTCACAACACACAGGGATAAATATCTAACAAGTATAACATGAGAAATAATAGAATAATTGATTAAATAAATCACTAGTCAAACAAATGAACTGAGGGCTTTGAGTACAAAAAAAATCTATTTTTTAGCCTCTTCAATAAGGACAACTTTAATCGTAAATGCAATTTTGCATCGCTAAGAAGCAATATTGAATCACATTAGAACTTGTCATGTTTATGCTCACTGCCTCCCTCCTCCTGTCGTATGGTGTTGTTCACCAGTTAATTAGATTGAATGGCTCAATTGGTAACAATGACGTGTTGTTTGTAAAGGTGGAGAAAAGATCCTGCTGCATTTCATCCAGGAATCCCCTGGAGACCACGTCCCCCTAGAGGACATCTGTAAGGCTATGGGAATCTCGGCCCAAGTGTCAGCTGCACCGACACCAGTGGTAAGACGTCACTGAGAATGTGTCAACAACACGAATGATAATGGTGTGATGTCAGGTTTTAGTTAACTTTTGAGTCAAACAACTCTGAGAAAAAAAAACACTTACAAACAACCTAAAAGAATCCATCAAAATTTTAAAATAGAACTGGTTTTGGAAACACATTGATGTCAAGGGGAGATGTTGGAGGGAACCATCAGGGGACAGCTTCACAAAAATCTGTTGCTGCTCATTAAACTGTTGCTCTGCTCATTAAAAACACATTTAAGTAAAAGATTTGTGGTGAAGAGGCTAAAACAATAAAGCAGATGTGTTGTTAAGAGATGGAAGGTGAAGCTATAACAGCAGCTCTAAAGGAGAATACGAAATTATATATATTTTTTTTACTTTTACTTTTTAAGCACTTTATTGACAGTTGGTGCAAAATAAAAAACCTGGAACAACATGTTGCCATGAGGTTACAGTAGGTCAATCATGTCGCCTGTACTATTATGAATTATTTATTCATTTAGTTTAAAAACTTATATTAACCTTAAATCTGTTGTTATAAATGCTGCATCAATATTTTATATTTATATTTTGATTTATTATTTTAAGACAGTATCAGTTGAAGACAGGATATAATCAGATCATGACGCAAAAAAAGTCTTTATTCATATTGGTTGTGGGGGTGTCAAGTGTCAACAGTCACTCACTATCCTAATGAAGTTCCATTTTGATGTCATCAGTCATGCCTATAAGTTCACATTGACCATTCAACTTATGTCGCCCGCCTGAGGAGGTTAACATTTTGATTTAGACATTTTGGATTATTTTGGAGTTTTGGATTAATGCATTAAAAGTGTAAAGTGCAGCAAAGAGCAGCAAGGGGTCAGACTCTGTGATGGATGAAGTTGCCGTCGGTGAAACATGAGGCAATGCTACAATCATCATTTGACTGATGTCTTCACACTTAACAGCATTTGAATGTGGAATGCACCTGCGTTTAATCAAACTAACGTCCAATGAGACACAGCCTGACTGATCAAGTCGCAGCTGGGATATATACAGTATATATACTAGTGGTGGGCTGTGAGGACCAGCAAAGCCTTCTCTGCTGGCCAAAACACAATTATTCATTAATATTTAATAAAAATAATATTAATATTAAATAAAATTGTGTTATTATTTTTTCATCAATGTAAAAAAAGTTTTTATCAAAGGTTAGGGCTCTGGCTGCTGTAAGTGAATGGACACAGCCTGTTCAGTTTACAGCGGTCAGACCAATAATCTTGCACAGTTTCAGCATTAGTCTACAATTCCACCAAAAAAGCCTTGCTGATGGATCTGAAATAGATAAATTGTTCGACAGAGCCATTGAAGTTTTTTTGAAGAAAGAAAGAAGAGTGGATTTTATTTTTAAATAATGAGGCACAATACAGATCCAAGTTGGGGATTTCAAAATTTTTTTTTTTATTTTTAATAGTTTTCGTGATGTTATTAGTTATTGAATCTTTGTAACAAAGTTAAATGAAAGAACATGCGAAGTGTGATTATTCATAGGTGGGGGAAATCAGACTTTGTTAAAGGTCCAAAGAACAATTTACATGTTTGGGACTGCACTTGTTTAATCTCCATATAAAACTAAGCATTAAGAATCACATTTGTCCCACCGTATGCTTTCGCACTTTGACTACCCGTGTGCAAATGTGCCGGTTCATAGGATTTTTTAACCACAAAAGCTAGTGGGAATAATTTGTTTGATGCATTAACATGATGGCATGTGATGTGTTGCAGCAGCTGTATCTATTTCTGGGATTTAGCTTTGAAGAAAGAACTATTTATCAGAGCAGACCTTTTCAACAGTTCTAAGAAGTTTTAAGTTCATTCAATTCAACACATTGGCTCAAGTAAATATTTGACCTCTAACCTCTGACCTTGGCATCTGGTCTTCCAGTGTAATGAAGATGTTTGTTCTCTGTGAGGTCAGCACCCTGATGAAGAAGTGGACGATGATATCCAGCTCTTTGATTTGTCCAAATGAATTGGTGACAGAACAGTTATTTTCATTTGTCTAATTTTATATTAAAAAATTTAAGACAGTATTTCCTTATGTTTTTTGAGGTGTCTTCGATCAGTTCCGCTGACCTCTTCCTGACATCAGCAGGAACTGGTTGATTGCAGGAAAGATGTACTAATATCTACCTGTGAATTTTGAGTCCACCATGACAGTTAAACTGATGAACATGACTCTGGATACAACCCTGGGAAATATGGGACTAAAAAGAGACGTAAAAAGATGTGATGTTAAAGTTATGTTTGCGATTTTCCATTTTTCATTGGGCATAAAAGTAAAGACCAAAAACTGTTTTATAATAACGAGAGAGAGCCACATGTTCCACTGTCAAAGCTGTCACTTTAATGACAATAATCACTGTTCTGAGTCACGAAAATAGCAGTTGAATAAATGATTACAGAGCAGCAGACACAGTCAGAAAACATAACGTACAACATTTCACTGGTGAAGTAGCAACACCAGTTCTTAAATAATCAATAGCTAAATAGATCTCTGCTCATTCCACAGTTAAGGAAAACAAGGACCTGACTGTGTGATGAAGAATAAATGCTGTACTTGTACCTGGTTTAACCACATCAAAATGCAGTCTGATCGCCACTGATAATAATGATAGGTGAGGAGAATACACCTATTATTAAAAAAATAATAATAATGGTAACCAGTTAATACCAGTTTTATTTTATTTCTGTGTTGCCTAAAATTTACAATTGTAAGTTGTAAATTGTACAATTGTTTACAATTGTAAATTGTAAATTTACAGTGCGCTCTGTAAATTCCGGACTACAGAGCGCACCTGATTATAAGCCGCACCCACTACACTAAAACCGATTTTGTACATACACAAGCCGCACCTGTATATAAGCCGCATGTGCCCACATTAAAACATGTAAACATATTTACAAAGAAAGACGGTACACAGAGAGAGTTTTCAAAGTTTTAATAATATAACTTAGTAATAATAATAATATAACTTTCTTCCCAAACGGTGCCTGTGACAGGGCAGTACAACGGTAAGACAGGTCTTCATCTTCCTCCTTTGAACTGAAGCCATCGAAGTCATCTTCCTCAGTGTCGGAATGAAACGGTGTCATATAGACGTCGTCACACACTCCCTCAGCCTCTCTCTCGCTGTCACTGTCGCTGGCACTCTCTTCCTGAGGCAAATCCACTCCTGATTTTGTGCCCTCCTCTCCGTCACGCAGCAGACCGGCTGCCGTTTCCAGCGTCTCACCATTGATTCGTTTATACCAAGTTTACGTGCAGCAGCTCTATTGCAGTCTTCCTCGACGCATACATTCTACCGGTCTTAATCTTACCTTTTCTACTCGAGCGCCACTGGCGGCCGTTAGAAAAATTACATAAATTGGCCGCATCACTGAATAAGCCGCAGGGTTGAAAGTTTGGGAAAAAAGTAGCGGCTTATAGTCCGGAATTTACGGTAAGTTCTTTGTCGCCAAAATCTGTCTATGGTAGCCTACAATGACCCAACAAGTTAAATTTTTTCTGTGGTGTTCACAACACGTCCACTTACTGAATGGAAAGAGTGGGAGGACCATCAGGCTATATATAGAGGAGGACTGACTACCAACTACTTTTACATCTCAAAGGTAACAATAAGAAGTAAAAACTGTAGTCTGTCAACTAGTAAAATGTTAGTTTCAGACATACTATATATACATACTATACATACTATATATATAAGAAAAGTCTGAATATATATACAAAAAGTCTGAATATATATATATATACGAAAAGTCTGAATATATATACGGATATAATGAATACATATATACAAAAAGTATAATTATATATATACAAAAAGTTTGAATATTTATATACACAAAGTATGGATATTTATACACAATTTGAAGCCTTCTTGACCACACTGCCCCAATCTATTTGGAGCTACAGCTGCACAAGAGTTCCAGATGAAACACAGACCAATACAATCATCAGTCATAGATGCGAATGTCGGGTTTAAACAGTGAATGGAGTCTAATAGAAATTAGGAAGTCCGAGAATAAGAAGAGATTACAATTATAAAAGGTAAAGGTATAAAAGGTGATCGCAGCTCACTGTTGTGATGAATTCACAATAACCCAATGATACTGTAAGAGTGAAAAATTGTTAAAATACGTAATATTTTAACATTTTTTTAATACGTTTATTATTGCTATAGGTTCGTTGCGCTGACGATCGAGTATTGACTTCTAACAGAACGGAAAGAATCGAACGTCAGTAATGCAAATAGTGATTTGTGTTAACCTTTATTTAGCGTCATTTTGTTTTATAGATTTAATATTATGCCGTCAACTATGTTATTTTGAAAATGTCTATTTGTTCACGGGTTCCTCGTCCACTCGCGAAATATGTTTGGTTTGACGTTCGCTCTTTCCTCCTTCTTTCCTCCTTCTTCATGCCCCACCGGGAGTCTGGCTGTGGGAGCAGCAGCCGTAGCTCCGCTACGTTGTTCTGTTCTGTTCCGTTGACTGCTATAACTGAGCGCTAATGAGCGCTAAGAATAACGCAATAATGAAGACATTGTTCTGATATGATATGCAGAGTGCATATAATTGTAGTTCCGGACATGGCCACAAGATGGACCTACCGATGTAAGTAAATACAAGGTCAACTGCATGAGTAAGCTAGTAGAACCAGGGACACTGAACATGTAACACGGTTATCATTATGCTCGTTCAATAAAGTTGAGCACAAGCTCATTGTGGATTCTACAACGTTTATGATTGAATTCATTAAACAACACATGGTACCAGGAGTAAAACCTGTCTCTTATACACATCTGTTCTCTTTAGACACGGAGGGACTGAAACTCGTCGGAAATGTGGACAGCAATTGGCGGTTTTTCAAGCAACAATTCGAGCTGTACTTGTCTGCCACGGGCATGGACAACAAGCCAGGGCCAAGAAAGATTGCAATTCTGCTCACGGTAGCAGGTCCCCAAGCCATGGAAGTCTTCAATACGTTCGAGTTTGAGAGGGCTGATGACAAAGAAGACTACGGTAAAGTGATCGAGAAATTTGAAGCATACTGTTCCCCGAAAAAGAACATTGTGTACGAGAGGTACGTGTTCCGATCACGAATGCAACGGGCAGGAGAGACATTTGATTGCTTTATGACTGATTTAAAACTGAAGGCACAGTCTTGTGATTTTGGAGATCTTAAAGATTCCATGGTCCGCGATCAGATAGTCTACGGAATACTTGACAAAAAGACGAGGGAAAGGATGCTAAGAGACGATAAGCTAACTTTGGCTGAGGCTGAGAAAATATGCCATGCTAGTGAACTAGCACAACAGCATGCAAAGACGTTTGCAGACCCGAGTGCATCAGTCGTGCACGAGAGCGCTAAAGTTGCAGTCGTCAGAAATAAGATGAAAAGAAATGATCAACAGAAAACTAACAAAAACGCAAATGCAGCAAACTGCAAGCGATGTGGTGGAAAACATGAACCAATGCAATGCCCTGCGTATGGCAAAAGATGTGCAAAATGCAATGGAAAAAAT
>JAFBJS010029787.1:33611-49607 GCA_016785265.1 Paraplagusia blochii
ACATGTGGTATGTGGTAATTACTTCCATGACTAATAATAATAAAGACGGACTGATAGTATTGGTTGGCTGATATTACCACAACTATGTAATATCTGTAAGAATCATTATAGTTTTTCTAATACTAACACAGGTAACTAACTATATATCAGTTTATATAGGAAAATTAAATGTTTGGACAATATTAAGATGTCAAAATATTGGATATACCCAATAATAATAATAATAATAATAATAAAACAAGAAGAAGAAGAAGAAGAAGAACACAAATACACTATAAGAAGAACGTTTAAGCATTTTTCTGGACCTTATTAGAAACACATTCTTGAATATGAAGCTAATTTGAGTTGATAATCCTAACCCTCATTCAATAAGTACTAGTCCTGCCTTGTTATACTCCTGCCCTTTGTGTAAAGACAGACAGAAAGACAGAAGTTATACTTTAATGAGTCCAACTTAGGAGTGTTAACAGCAGCAGTTGTTACCAGGCTGCCTCTGACAGGCGCCAAAGTTGTGGTTCCTCCAGGAAACCCGCATGGAGTACACACATCCACTATTATAGTGCAATACTAATGTACCTACTTTTCCTACACAAAATGTCCAGCTTAAATGAAATTTAAATTATTTAATTTCTACATTGTAGTATATTTTTTACATACTTTTGGACTTTTATTCTAGTTTAATAGGACCTGCTTATGATTTGCTACACATAAAGTCAAACTGGAAAATATACAACCTGTGTGATAACAACCTTAGTAGCAGCACAGTATAATCAACAGGAAGCTCAGCACAATAGGACACTGTCGTGTGATCATAAGATACTTAGAAAAAACTTCCTTTTCAAAGCTGATGCCTAAAGACAGTATTAGTTTTGTCAGACTGCCTTGGCTTTGGAAGGGTATTAGAACATCAAGATAAACAGAGGCTGCTGTCTGAAAATAAAGAAAGACACATTGCTAATCTATTATGGTACAACTAATTACAAACTGACATACAAGTGATAAAGAACCAACCTCATCATCTATTTACCTTTGTGTGTGTGTGTGTGTGAGTGTGTGTGCATGTCCATGCTTCTCTAATTCATGTTTTTTTTTGCCAATTTCCCTTCATATTCATTCCTACTCATATCCTGGAACAAGATGTAAAAAATATAGCGAGGACACTGGGTGTGTACAAAATGGGAAGGACAACTGAGCAAGGGTCAACATATTGTGATAACTTTTAATATCTGCAGAGGTAATAGCTGACTTATTACAAACCTCGACAGTGATTAGTTGTATGTTTTAGAGTGGAGATTTTTGCTCCTTATCAGTGAGACTGCTGGAATTCCCTACTGACAAATACACCACACCTAGTTTTTATAACCAGGAGGATATAAAATATTCTTGTGACAAAATAAAAAGAGAACTTTAAACTTTATATATGATTGCCACTCTGTGTAGTATACAGATACTATAAAATATTATGGCCCCTCTTCAGGTGTTCCCTCAGCAAGTCACCATTTGTCAGTGGTGGCCTAGTGGTTAAGGCAGCGTTATTGGGTCCGCAGGGCTTCGGGTTTAAATCCGCCAGGTTGCCACTGACTCTGTCATAAGCCTGTAACAGAGACTGTACTTCTTCTTTTCCAGATGCCTTGATATATGAATAGTTATGGATTTGTGAAGTGTAACAATGTAACAATTTAAAGTCATTCTTGAGTTTCTTAATCCATCTGTCTACGTTATTATGTTGTGGTCACAGGTTACAGAATGTTAAGAACAAGAAGTTATGTTGTGCATGTGAATCAAGAGGTAATGTCTCATGATTCTGAGAACTGTTGTAGGTTGCAGGTGAATGTAGGTTATGAGGTTGAGGGGGAGAGTGGAGAGAAAAGGAGGGGCTGAGAAAAAGGGAGGGGGGAGTGTGAGAGAAATGGTGGTGTTAGGGGGGGATAAAAGTGGGGATGAGATGTGTATAAGAGACAGCTGCAGAGAAATGGTGGTGTTAGGGGGGATAAAAGTGGGGATGAGAGGAGAGGGGAGATGAAGGATTTGGTGAGAGGCGAAAGGTAAAGGTAGGGAGGAAGAAGGAGAAAAAGGGGCAGAGAGAGGGAGAAATGAAGTTTGAGATGGAAGGTGAGAGGAGGGATAGGGTGGAGAAGGGGTGAAAGGAAGTAGGAGAGGAACAGTGAGGTGAGGACTGTTGGTTTTCACGTGTAGGTTGTCCATTACTGGGACATGACGGTCATTTATGTAATTTTATTTTATGGCACTATCTTAATCAAGTTGGACTTCTTACAAGACTGTTTTACAGTGTGGTGTTTTAAAATCTAATAAGCAGGACAGAACGTAGGACGGCAGTGGTGGCCGAGCAGTTAAGGAAGCGGACTTTGGTCCACAAGGCTTGGTTGCACCCAGCTGCCAGGTTGCCACTGAGGTGCTCTGATTATAGCACATCCTGACCCACATCCAGCTCATATTATGGTGCAATACTATTTGGGTGGTGCTATAGCTACCCCTGTGACCTGGCAACAGAAAAGTAGATGATGTACATAAACAACAATCAAAAAAGTTAAAAAAAAAAAAGTAAACTCCATCTTTAGTTTTACCTAAAATTACTTTATAATTTCCTGATCAACCAATGTGTTCAAATTGTTTGTTACTTCTCTCTCAAAAATCCCCACCGCAACTGATATTTTTTTCAGACAATGACCTAAATTAAATTTATTTGAAATAATTTTTAATTTTAGATGCATTGTGTTCATCATTATTTTAATGCAGTTTATACTGATATATTCTGGCCAACATAATCTCATCATAATAACTTGTGTAAACAAGCGATTAAAGTTATTTAAAAAAAACCTAGACATTTTCATCACTGTGCAATTTAAAAAAAAAATACAGCTTTTAAATTGCGACAGTCTGCAAACATCTGCAGATTTAAATTTGGTTTATAAAGTACTGTATAATTTGGCTCCAGAACCTTTGGTAGAATACATCAACCAAAAAATGCATGAAAAAAGCAGAAGCACGTTCAGTAAATCGGTCTGGTCAGTAGTGTGTGGAACTCATTACCTTAGGAGGTTAAACGGCTTGAAACACACAAGGCCATCACAAAAAAAATTGAGAATGTGGCTCATCAACACCTACAACTGCCAACACTCAAATAAAAGCCTTTTGTGATGTTTTCGCATATACTGCTCAAATCTAAATGTAAATTTGTGATGTTATATTCTTAAATGTATGATACGAGTTTGCATATGTGTTTTGCTTGTTTGCTTGTTATCATGGCCATTGGACTACAGATGAAAACTAGCCTTCTAGCTAATTCTGGATTTTTATCATGTGTTTATGAAATTGCATTGGCCCCAAACTAACTTCTTAATATAAGAAGTTAGTTTAGTTGAATAACTTGTAACTAGGTATAAGTAACCAGGTAACTTATAGGCAACAAACTTGACATACGAGTGATAAAAACAAAATATGACTTTCTCTTTGATTGTTGCAGGTTAACTAATCATGGCACTGGTAGCCGAGTTTCTTGGTCAGCTGACGCTGTCTTATGGAGGGGTGAGTCAATTGCTGACAAACTTCAAAATTTTTCTGCAGGTCTCCCAAGGTAAAAAGATAAAATATTCAGTAACAGATTTTTAAAGAAGAAATTGCCATTAAAGGGGTTCGTTACTTGTTACTATTTGTGGTCCAAATGGACGGTTTCTTCCGGCCACGAAGAGAGGACTGTGTTGGGATTACAATAAAGATGCCTGTCAAAATGTCCAAACATTTATTTTTGTTTCTATTGTACCGCTACATTTCATTTTGATAGTTGCTACAGAACACTCTAAACATTTTTATGTTTTTAAAGTAAAGTAAAGTGTTATTAGTTACTTTTATAATTCAGTAACTAGTAATGTAACGGTTTACTTTTAAGAGCAGTAACTAGTAAAGTAATAAGTTACTTTTTTAAAGTAACTTGCCCAACACTACTTGTGATACAGAACATAAAGATTCCCTTGCGATTCCTTCTGAGTTGAACTTCCCAACACTATGCTGAGCAATGTAGAGATATATGAGCCAATCAGAACAGAAGAGCGCATCTAATGTTGTGTTTACTAAAATAACGGTATAATGGTAAATACACAGTGGGGTTTTCATTAAAATCAGAGCTTATAGCATCTTAAAACTCCCAATTCTCACTTTTGTAAAGGATTCAGTGTTACAACATGAAGACAACTGAATAAAACTGAATACCTTATTTGTGCCGCATTGCCGACAAATAAGTGATGTGCTAAAAAGTGAGTTAGGAGGTTCAAATGATTATACCTGAAAGTTTCTTACATGATTGCTGTTTAAGATCTGATTTTTTTTCTTCCTACTGTCCTATTCCTCCTATTCCTTCTCAGGCTTTATTCATTTTTCCTCTCATTTCATGCAAAAATATTCTTATTCTTATTATTTGTTGTGTACATCCCACAATACACAACTGTGGGATGTACACAGTAACAGAATTTACACACTATAACAGCATGTCAGTTACACCAATTGAAAAAGCTGCTTCTCAAGAATATCTTGAATAATAAACAAGTGAATCCTTCAAGTAAAACAAGTTTGACACCAATTACAGTTCAAAGTATACATTACACAGTAGTGGAAATTTTTTTTTTTTGTGTTACAGGAAGTGGAGCCTAAATTCCCCACTGTGGTTCCTATGCGAGACTTTGACTCTACCAGGGATGCTGCCAGGATTGATGCAGCAATCAAAATGAAAGGTCTGAAATTAGGGATATCCCATAATATTGGCCCAATAATATAAGTGGTTCGATATCAGCATATTTTGTAATATCTGTAAAAGATCACATCTCTTTTATCTTTTATAGATCCATAATAATAATACAATGCCTGAATATCCCAAATGATAGTTGCTCTAAAGAATAATGATGTGCCCTGTCAACAGACCAGTCAGATGCCAGTCTGCTCTGACGAAACTTTATTGAAACACAATTGCAGTAACTTCTTTTAAACTCCTTTACTGCTCTCAGCCCAGCTACTCACTCTTTCTGCAGACAGACTCTCCCGTCTCATACATCACACCTTCTCAGATCTCACTCTCACAAATACCCAACAGTTACCCCTTTGTAACACATCACATTATGATCAATAAACAGGCCTCTATCCCCTAGATGGCAGCATTGAAGCTTATTTAATCAATCTATATTGTCACTATGAAAAAGCAACTCTGGGTTCTATTAATAACAGATTACAGTGGGGAAAATTCATTCCATCCCCAGAAATATTTTGTTAATTAATTGATTAATTGTCACTTCCCTGCTGTCCAAACATCATAAATTACATATCAGCATATTGGACATTGGACACTTGAGACCCTTTTGTTGAGTAGAAATATGTGAGAAAAATTTTCGGTTCCCGTTTACTTAATCAAGTGCCGTTTCTAGATGTAGTTTATCATGTCATTATTCTTAGTTGTTGCAGCCAGATGATGTTATCTCTCCCCACAGGGGTGGATGAACAAACCATCATCGACATCTTGACCAGACGAAGCTATGAGCAGAGGAGGGAGATAGCGTTTGACTATGAAAGAATTGCCAAGAAGGTAAAAAAAAAGAGATGAACAATTTTATCTTCATATTTAGCCGAACATGAGAGAAAATACATGTCTTTTCTTTCTCAATTTCCCAGGACATGGTCACAGCACTGAAGGGGGCGCTGTCTGGCTCGCTGGAGGCACTGATTTTGGGTCTGATGAAAAGCACAACACAATATGATGCCTGGGAGCTGAAACAATCTATGAAGGTGGATCGACTTTGTGTAATATGGCAAACAAATAAATGATAAATCGTTTTCGATAGCTTATACTACGGAACAGAAATCTGCTTAATGAGTATGTGAATTCAGAATTAATACTGTACATCAGGGGTCACAAACACACAGCCTGTGGGCCATTTACAATATTAGAACAATATTTTGCACCTTGATGTGAAAGTTGAATTTATAATAATATAATAATAATTTATAGAATTGTTCCCCATATCAGTGTTCACATCATATCAGTGTTGTATTACACAGAATTTATGGGAAACTGATTTTTTTTATTATTTCCTTTTTTGTATTGAACACTGAAAGCACCTTGTACAACATGATGTACAGCAAAGACCCCTGCTGTACATCATTTAAGATACTTTTGCAAGTTGATTACTAGTTATTTCCATGTTTACTGCATTGTGTTTAGTTGTCGTACTCGTGTTGCTTGCTTCAGTATACATGTGATCCTTATACATAAATGCATGTTCACAAATTAATTTTTCATTTTTCTCCTTCGTTGGGGTTTGAATGCAGGGTCTGGGAACAGACGAGGAGACCCTGATTGAGATTGTATGCTCAAGGAACAATGATGAGCTGGCAGACATCAAAAGGGTTTACAGGGAGAGTAAGTTTGTTTGCATCTTTTGTTTTAGTTTTCTTCTCAGTTGGATTTATTAGGACTCTCTTTAGGAGGGACCAGAATTTGCAGGATTAGGAATGAGGTCATTAGACGGACAAAAAGAGTTTGGAGAAAATGCTAGAGAAACCAGATTGAGATGGTTTGGACATGTTCAACAGTGGGAGGGACAGTGGTTACATTGAAGAATGATCCTAGAGATAGAGCTACCATGGGAGACGTTGGAGATAGAGGAGAAGACACAAAGAACAGGCAAATGGAAAAGGATGATTCACTGTGGAAACTACTGAAAAAGAGACAAAATCAAAAGATAATTAATTGGAAAAATGACCTCTTAGGAACAGTATACGTGTTTTTTCAAGAAAAATGTACTATATAAAAAAAGAAAGCTGGATAAATATGCATTATCTACGACAAATAATGTGCTGTCAGCAGGAAATAACATTGAGCAACCTCCTCAACTTTTTTTTGCTGCTATTTCTGAGCAAATCAATATATAAATATTAGAAGTCGGATGTTTGGATGCTTCAGTTACTCCACAAATATAGTCTTGTGCAAATCGAACACACAGAATGGTGTTTGCAGACCGTGCATCAACCAATCACCCATTGCGTGGGTAGGCAACATTGCCTATTCACAGTAACCAATCAGAATGTGTGTCTTCATTGATTCTGCAGCAAGTGCTTTACATGGCAGCAAGTCACAAATGCTCTGTACATAGTCAAACCCATACATTTGCTGCACTTTCAGTGTTCGTACTACATACTGTAGCAATTCATATGACTTTACATTTCTGATCTATAATTCACTACTAAGACATTCACACGTTCCTTGCTGTTACATGTTAAGACGGTAACAAGTCCTTTGAGGTTTAATTTATTTCATTTGTTTTTTCTGTCCTCAGTGTTTAAGAAGGAACTGGAGAAAGACATAGCTGGAGATACATCAGGAGATTTTGCTAAACTGCTGTTGGCTCTGGTTCAGGTGGGTTTGTAAATGAACACATTAGATAATATTTGATGACAGTTAACCAAAATACATCATAAGGAAAGGTTGAATTCTTTTCAATTCACAGACAAAGAGAGATGATCCCTCTAATGTCATAGATTATGAGAAGATCGATGACGACGCCAGAGTAAGTCAAAGACTTTATATATGGGACATTGAATAACTTTCAGATTTGCTCTGCTGATTCAGTAGTTGTTCTGAACAAGTGACAAAATTAACTGACAAACACCACTGTTTTTTTGCCAAATTACCAGGACAATAACCCTTAGAACCAGTGGAGGTTTCAATATTGAAGTGAAACTTTAAGGGCAACTGGATATAGTAGATTTCTTAAATATGCTTCTCTTCTCATCCAAAAGACTTTTTAGTTTTTTCTTGTCCTTTGGATGGACCAGTTTCTGTCCAAAGGTGTTGGTGATCTTCATTTTTCAGAAGTCCCTGTGTTTGGTGGGTTGGTGGTTATGGAGAAAGCCCAGTTGGTGTAGCAACAGGTTTTTTCTTTAGTATTGGCATCCTCTTGTGAAGGGATGTGTCTGACTCTGTGGTCCAGCGTTCTGATAACTCCCAGTTTATGTTTTAATGGGTCATCTAATCCAAAGGAAAAAAATACTGCACCATAAACAGAGCAACTTTATGCAGTCTCATCATAAAAGGAAAAAAACTAAAACTAAAAAAATTGCTCAGGTGATACCAATACCGTCCCTAAACCACCTAGGTTTCCCTCAAACGCCTTGACTTCTGACTGTACATTCTGCTCACCTGGAACATGGTGTGATCAATCCTACATCTCACCCTACCTCCTTTCACAGGTACACAGCCTCTTTAAGTTTGAATGCCAGAACTCCTCAGTAGTCAATTAAATTTTAAGAAGCCTCTTGGATGAAAAAATTAAAAATTAGTTTAAAAAAATTAAACTTAAAAAAAAAATAAAATTAAAAATTTAGTTATACTTTAATTGTTTCAATTATTGTGTTAACAACAGCAGTAACTGCTGTTAACAGACTGCTGCTGAAAAGCGCCAAATCGTGTGGTTCCTCTAGGAATCGAACCCAGGACTCTCGGCTCTCTATTTGGAGAGCAGGCCTGCTAACCAACAGAGGTGACGTCTTCAAGGAACCTACTATGACCAGTTGTTCTTGTTGTTGGATTAAATGACGTAGATGGCTGAGAACCTGTACAGACCAACATTAGGTCTTTAACCATTTTACCAGCAATTATAGTTTGTGTCTGTGGCTCCTTATCACAGTCAGTGGATAAAGTACATATCCTGGCACATTGATACAGTATGTGCTGCTAATCACACTAAATAAATAGGTAAAATACTTTAGGTATGTGTCACCATGGCCACCATAACCTATGTTATCTTATGCTAACGATCAGTATTAACTTTGATATCATTGATAAGAAATATATAATTGTGCTATATTGATATATTCCACTGCTTTTTGGCACCTCAGTCTCTGTATGAGGCTGGAGTTAACAGGAAAGGCACAGATGTGATGACCTGGATTGCCATCATGTCTCAGAGAAGCATACCTCACCTGCAGAGAGGTACAGTACACACAGAACTACCTCAAATAAATATCAATACAACAAATAGACACCACCAGCGCTCATTTATTTTCAATAGTAATGTTTTGGTTGTTGTAAATTAATATACAGTCATGGAAACAATTATTAGACCACTCTGCTGTTTTCTTCAATTCCTTGTTCATCTTAATGTTCCACTAAAGGTTTATCACCTGGGGGAAACAATGAACACAAAACCATGCAATGACTAAAAGCACTGTATTTGTCAGTAAAATGTTATTGCTAGTGATGTAGGAACGGAAGTGATTTTTGTCACTGTCAATAAAACCATGAAAAATGGACAGAAATCAGCTCTGAAATTAAACTGAATTATGAGCCTTTCTTGTTGTTATTATATTTGTCCAGATTAATGTAGATTAAATGGAAGCAGACTTTTAAATGGACAAGAAATTAAAGAAAGACTGGTCTAATCATTTTTTTCCATGACTGTATATTAAACCATAATAATGTTGATTTACTTACATCCTTAACATACCTCCAGATTGACTGAAACATTGGCAGTATTAACCAGCCTGTGTGCATCTGTGTCTGTGGTGTGTTTTTTTTCCGTGTCAGTGTTCGACAGATACAAGAGCTACAGTCCATATGATATGAAGGAAAGCATCAGGAAAGAAGTGAAAGGAGACTTGGAGAAGTCATTCCTCACTCTTGGTAAGTCTAAATAACAATTCCTTTCTTTCTTCAGAAAGTCTTTTTGACGCAATACCATTGTAATGAAAGGATTTTTTTAGGCCTGAAAGGAAGAAAAAAATTTGTAAAAAGTCAACATTTGTTCACTGTACAGTGAACAAGGTTACCAGTTTACAAAATAAAATGATAAGATCGGCATTAAAAACTTTTGTATTTTCTCTATAATAATAAAAATGACTTTAATAAGGAAAAATGGCAGAGTTGATGGCTCGAACAGACGTTAATTTGCGATCTCCAGCAGTTGATCTTTTTTTTAAATTTAGCGGGGCATATCACATGACTTACGGTGTCTAGGACTTGACATGTGCCAAGTGAGATGGATGTAACAGAAAGATTCCGGCCACTTTTCAATATAAAACATAATTAAGACTCAGACAATGAATCAAACAAATTATGTGTATTATTTTTTCTTTCTGTGCGGTCCGGTACCAAATGACCCACGGCCCGGTACCAGGCCCTGGCCCGGGGGTTGGGAACCACTGGTCTAGACAACCCAAAATCAAAAAAAAGTTGATGACATGAAGAAATAAACCATCCAGGTTTTTCTAAAGACTGTGAACCTCTATCACCTGTCTCCACAGTTGAGTGCTTCGAAAACAAGCAGCTGTACTTTGCCAACAGACTTGGTGAAGCCATGAAGGTATTTTTTTAATGTTAATAAAATGTTATTACAAATACATTTTTTATGTATAAAAAGGTTTGTACAAAATAAACTTTCTGTGTTAACAAGTTCTGCTTTTCTTAAGACCAAAGGTGCTAAGGAGAAGGTGGTGACCAGGATAATGGTTTCTCGCTGTGAAGTTGACCTGATGAAGATCAGAACAGAATTTAAACGGTTGCACAGGCGATCACTGTATCAGACCATTGCTGTAAGTATATCATTGCTATAATATCTTCATCCCCTTATTCATTATTAGGGTCGTAGGTACAGCAGTCTCCACAACTGCCACACAAATCACACTGCAAGTTTTCTACAAGATGTTATATGGAATTCATGTAGTAAAGATAAATGCATTTAAGTAATCTGGTATAACATGTTGACATCTAAAAAGGGCTTTGTGACTGTTAAGGGTGCGGTGATCCAGTACCAACCCAAAAATGTCCAGGCTAGCAGAGTTAAGGTCACCAGATGAGATTCAAGACATTTTCTCTTAATATTTGTCACAAAAAAATATTTTATTCAAGTTTTTCATTATTTGATTGACAACACAATAATCATGAGCTCACTAGAGGTCAGCAGCCATAACTGGGATTTGAACCTACCTGAGAGGCGGATGCTGGAGTTCCACACCAACAATGAAGTCGTTGCCTGTGGGCCAAAGCTCAGACTGCTTACAGGACTGTCCATGTGGACGCTGATTCTCTAGTGTTCCTGTATTTATGAAGAACTGACCTCTGCATTTTGCAAGTGTTCCAGGGTTGGATACATTATCGTGTTTATACATATTTTTTGGGTCATATTTGTAAAATCTCAACAAAATCATTCTAAATGGTAATGGTTGAAGTCCTCAGGTACCACTTAGACTCTGTTCATCAGAAAAGACCAAATGAACTGGTGAGAAGTTTGAGGTTGAGCTTTTTTGTGACAGATTTTGTGAGGTGATGTCTAGATGGTTTCCCAACACTCTGAAAAGCAAGCAATGATACAGGATATTAGATACATGTGGTTAAGATAAGGCCGTCCAATAGGCTTCAGGTTCTAATCCACCAGCTGCCAGGTTGCCACTGAGGTGCTCTGAGCAATAAACCATCCAGACCCACAAAACTTCCAGTGGACTCACCACACACAGGAAGCCTCATGGTATGGAGCAGTGTGAGTCGGGTGGCAGTCGTGGCGACTACTGCCCCTGAGGTCAGCTATCAGTTGAAGATAAATGAATGAATGTTAAAAATAGAGCTGTCAGCCCAGCTCTATTTTCTTTTAATTATTTTGTACTTTAGAGTAAAGGCCCTGTAATCCAACGATTGCTCTAATTGTTTTGTGTGTCTGTGTTATGTATGTGTGTGTAGGAGCATACAAAAGGAGACTACCAGGCAGCCTTGCTCAGTCTGTGTGGAGGAGAAGACTGATGTTGTAATTGTCTTAATATGAGGGCCAACTCATTGAAAACCAGTGTCCTCTTAATCACACTGAAATGTGAAATAATTAAGAAATAAATACTTGCAAGAAAAACTGTTGTTGCTGGATTATTATTATCTTATATTATTATATTATGTGTTCACTGCAAACACTACACTAACAGAATGAGAGCACTTATTATTAAAATAAGCACAAGTGTAACTAATGCCACTTTTTATATGTTATATATTTATATGGGCTCACAGGGGTCCCTCCTTCACCAACACACAGTCTTCACACTGATGTTTCATGTGAGTTTAAGGTCAGTGTAACCTTATGGTTCTAATAAAGAAAAAGGAGAAAAATAATCCATGATTGAACATTATCACTAGGATTGAATTAGACTTCTGTAAATGTAACGGCTTCTATAAGTCTGAGTAGAGCTGTCCATTGTGCTGAAAGTAAGTAATGTCTGGGTGAACACTAACATGGCCTGCCTATTCATTAACAAGTTCATTTAATAATTTGCTAATCATTATATAGTGATAGGTTAAGTCAAAAGGTTTACTATTTATTTCTACTTTACTATTAATATTTATTATATAGTCCATAACATTTTCATCTGCAGGGATGTGAGCTCAGGCTAATCAATCTCAGCTAATTTCTGATTTTTTTTATCAATGAAATTTCTGTCCTGATCATGTTTGGGCTCACCTATAATACTACCCATTAGCTCAATCATACGCTCCCAAAGTTTGGAATTTCTTTCATCTCTGTCAAAACATAATCTTCTCCACCATGAACTTACGTACAGTTTTAAGTAGCATTAACTTATGGAGGATGAATAAAACATTCTAATTAATAATAATAATTAGAACTCTATTAATCCCTAGGGAGTATCCTTCTGGATATTATGGCTCTGCATTTAAACCAGCACCTTAGTGAGCAGAGGTCTGGGGGACAGTGTAGGGGGACCTTGCTCAAGGCACATCAGCGGCAACTTGGTGGTAAGGGGATTTGAACTGCATGGGGCCCTTGTGAACCCAAGTCCACTACCTTAACCATTAGGCCACCAACTGCCCCGACTGCTGCAGGTATTAGAAATTAGTCAGTCACTGTGCTCTGGACTAGTTGGAACCAAAGTCAGTTTGTTCAGCAGTTGACTAAGAAAGCTGTGACCACAGCGGCACTTTGTGGAACCAGTATTTATTTATTTATTTTTTGTTTGTTGGTTTTGATATGCTATTTATGTAAACTGATGTATATATAAAGAAGAAAATCACAGTGGAGATGAGTCAGTTGAGGTGGTTTGGGCATCTACATCTGATGCCCCCTGGACGCCTCCCATGGGAGGTGTTTGGGTCATGTCCCACTGGGAGGAGACCCAGAGAAAGACCTAGGACACGCTGGAGCGACTATGCTGCCCTGCTGGCCTGGGAACACCTTGGGATCTTCCCAGATGAGCTGGAGGAAGTGTCTAGGGAGAGGGAAGTCTGGGTATCCCTCCTCTGAATGTTGCCCCCACGACCCGGCTTAGGATAAGCGGATAGGATAAGATGGATGGATGAATGGATGGACAGTGAAGATTCTCAGGTGACACAACTGTGTCACCTGAGAATCTGCAACCAGAGGTATCAATCTATTGTGGCGATGAGATTTGTTCTAATTGTATTTCTATTAGATTCCTCCCATCGTAATATTTCTGTTTGGCTGTGATTCCTTTGCTTTATGTGTTAATAACTATAACTTATATATATTAGAAAAATCCAACACTGAACTTGTTGAGCATGTTTTTAGCATCGTAACTGATACTGTCCAAAATAGTGTCAGTTATGTTGAAAGTTACAACTCAATTGCGAGGCCACAAACACACTAAGATATCTGCCTGTCTAAATACTAAACTTTGCTTTAGTGTACTGTACTTAAGTACAGCAGTACAGTCTTTTGGTTCTGGCAAAAATCGACTTTCGTTGCATCCTCTTTATTTGAAATTGTAATTTTCATCAATTCCTAAAACTTGTTCTTTTCTTCTTTTAAGTGTACTGCGCTTGTGCATTTTCATTTTCATATATGCATCTAGCCAAAGCAACATCCGGAGGAGGATTAACAATCAAGACACTAAACTAACTACATAAAGAACTTTTTTTTTCTATCCTTCACTTGTGTACCAGTGCTGTTGCAAAATGCAACTTCCCCACAAATTTCTTAATCTTAACTATAAAAATGAATTAAATACGAACTTCAAACATTGCCGCTCAAAAGTCATGGAACACACACTAATGCTAAGTTATGTGCTTTGATAAATGTCAATAGACCACTAGAGGGAAGCAAAGTACCGCTACACAAACAAAGGGCTCAGTGTGAAGAAGAGACAGTAGAATAGTAAAAAAGTCTGTGTGTGTTTGTGTGTGCACGCGCGTGCGTGTGTGTGTGTGATGTCTTTAGGGCCAGAATCAGTTCTGCGGGTAATGTAATACAGTGGGGCCCTGACCTGTGAGTGCAATCCGTTCCCAGCAGCCTTCGTTATTCGACCAGCGACCTTGATTATATTTTTCCAATTAAAATACCTAAAAACCAATTATAATTCTATTCTAAGCCCCCAGAAATATACTGTCAAGTCAATTAAAACTCTTTATTATCTAAACATCGAAAACATAAAGCAGATATAAACAAATATATTGACAATGCATTGATAAAATCCAGTACATGAAATTAATTAAATTAAATTAACTTGAAAAAAATGTTAATAGAATAAATAAATAGATATAAATAGAACTCAGAATTTGCTAATACCACAGGATCAAAACAGTGGTGACCTAGTGGTTAAAGAAGCAGACTTGGGTCTGTAGGGTTTCAGGTTTGAATCCACCAGGTTACCAATGATGCCAACTGTGCATGGCACCTATTCCACACACTGCTCCTCTGGCTAAAAGCTGCCCACTGTTCACTTTGGTGTTGGGTAAAATGCAGAGGTGAATGTGTGTACGTGATGGGATCTGTCACAATAATAAGGATTAAATTTTTACTGTCATTTTCACTACTAAGTTGGTTTAAGTAGTTAACCCTGCACCATATTAGGAATAAAATATTTAATAAAATGTTGAAACTTAACCAAAAATAAATCATTCAAAGTGCACAAAAATAAAGCATATTTTATTTGCTTGCTCTTTCCTGATGGTTTCAGAATGATGATCATGGTTGTACAGATTATTGATAATATAAATTTTTATTTCAAAGTGCATTGTGCGTTGTTTTTAATAAGTTCTCTTTTACCAATCTGTTACTCTTGAACCATTTTTTCTGATGAAGCATTTTTTTTTATTCATCAGGCTTAGGAATAATTATAATGTTATATCATTAAAATTAATTGGTACTGACAATGGTCCTTGGAGCTATACCTTTCTTCAGTGGATCATTGCCAGGTCTGTGTTGGATCCAACAGTACAACTGAACTTGAACTGTCAATTTATTATTTCCAATTAGACTGACTGTCAGTTGCCTACACAGCTGTGTGGGTTAACTTATCTGTTAAAATGTTTTTTTTTTTTTTCAATTTTTTTTTGACAAGATGTCAAAATAATGAGTTTCCTCAGCTGCGGGGATTAAACATGACTGTGTGCCTTCATGGAGAATAGATGAGTGAGGATGGACAGCATGAAAATCATCATTTAACAATATTCATCATCTCGCTGTGTATGTATGTGTGTGTATGTTCACGGTAATGGCAATTTGTTGACAAGTAAGTGTTTTCTCTGGGGCAGTGGTGACTTAGAGTTTAAGGAGGCTTGAGGTTTGAGTCCATGCAGAGTAGAGGTGCAGAGTAGCTTGGTTTGAATGGTGAAAGAGATGCTTGCTTGTACATTTGGTACCATTGTTGGATGGATGTCTAGAAGGTGAATGTAATTGTAGTGTTGGATATGCTCCATACATAGACAATGATCAACAGATATATATATATATATATATATATATATACATACATGGCAACATACATTGTTCACACAGTAACATTATCTACTACTTATATCACTTATATTTTGTTTATTATTAATATCTTTATAATATTCAAATGAGACAGGAAGACACAACTCAATAAGAGACACATGAAACACATTCAAATTGTAATTGTAGTGTTGTATGGTTATAATAAAACCTGGACCCTGAGCATGCCCATCAGAGGTTTTATAAAGTTTTTTTTTTTTTTTTGTAGGAGTTT
>JAFBJS010029923.1:9552-20976 GCA_016785265.1 Paraplagusia blochii
AGTTAGAGTAGAAGATACAGAGGACAGGGGGAGATGGAAATTATTGACTCGCTGTGGCAAACCCTGAAAAAGGGACAAGCTGAAAGGAGAAGACAATATACTATATGAAAAAAATACTGAAGACATCAGTTCCAAGTTGATTTCCATGTGGTTGAACTGCGTAATTTGCTCAGACAGAACAAAAACATTTTGTGCTCAGACTTTGGTCAGCACCGAAGGCTGTTAGGACGCTTTGAGATTTGTTTGCTTGTCGTTAATATTAACTTTTGAGAGTTGTATTCTGCAAAATAATGAATAATGCAGATTCCGTGTGGCAATTGCTCAAAAAGAAGGGACTAGCCAAAAGCAAAAGCAGATGCCACTGAGTTGCTCTCCCAACTAAATGACCCTGGCACAGCACTACAGGCAAGCACACAGCGTGGTGCAGTGTGATTTGGGTGGCACTGTGGAGACTGCTGCCCCTGCAATCCAAAATCAGATAAGCGGATGGTGTTCAATGAATAAATGAATGAATGAGTGAATGGTAAACCACATGAGAAGCATCATTGCTCTCCAGCCAGATGATTTATTAGAATAAAGAATGGAGAAAAAATGGTCCAAAAAAGTGCATTTTGACCAATTTGTCAATGTTTCCCTTCACCACTGAAGTCAAACATCAGTCACTAAGACAGAAAAACAAAGTAAACACACTTTTTTTCTGGACTGGTATGAGGTGTAAATTTGAGTGGCAACAGTAATTTGTCTCTGCAATGTCGGCTCCTCTGACGGTATTAATGTGTGTTCACTCTGTTTCTCCACAGTGTCAGCTTGGACCTGCTCCAGCCTCTCCTTGCAGTTGTCAGAAGAAGCAGTAACCAATGGACCGTCAAAGCCCGGCAACCAGAGAAGAAGCAGATCCCAGTGACACATGACGAAGGGCTGATGCAACACTACACCCTCACTCAACCGCTCCTGACGTAATTTATCAAACGGTGTAATTACAATCTTCACGAGCCTGTTGTCTGCATTTCACCTCCTGAGTAACAGCGGCACAGACTCAGCCTCTAAGTGTTTTGGCAAAGTACGGCGTCTTTAATCAGGTGAAGTGAATGGAGATCACACTGGAAAAGAGGCTCCCCCTAAAAAATGCATTAATCAGAGGATAATTGGATTGAAAATTACCAGACATTGTCATTGTTCCATTAGCCTGGAGTAGATGTTTCATCGCTGTGATTTTAAAGTGTACTTCTTAATGTGTTTTCTGAATCTTTCTCACTATGAATGCAGTATTTACATTTTTTAAAAAAAATGGACATAAAGACAGTAAAAGGGACAGTGGTAGCGATGAGACAAGGGACAGTTAAGATGAGTGTCACATTCAATCTCCTTTGTACGCTGCGTCTTTCAGAGGGTAAATTGATACGTGATAAATGGAGTCAATTAGTTTATCAAGTCGGTGTCAGGAGTGAATGAATTAGGATTCACCTCCTGGTTGGTAAATTACGCTCTTACCTTTTAAAGCAGGGAGAAATCCTTTAATGTCAGTCTTTGGTGTCTTTTTTTTATTACAAAGTCACTCAAAGCTGCTTTGCTCAGCAGTATTTTAACATTGCACCCTGTTCAACTCATTTAACAACCTTTTAAGCCATTATTATATGACGAAATACATGAACGTTTTTAATCATGGAGTTTCAAAGGTGATTGATTGACGCCGTAGAAACTCCAACTACCTCCATGTCCTCCCTCACTGCATCCATCAATCTCCTCTTTGTCTCCTACCTGGTAGCTCCATCTCTAGGATCATTCTTCCACCAATGTCTCCACTGTTCCTCCTCTGAACATGTCCAAACCATCTCAAAATGTCTTCTTTAGCTTTTTCTCCAAACCTTCCCGTCTGTGTTGTCCCCCTGATTGCCTTGTTCCTGATCCTGTCCATCCATGTCAATCTCAGCATCTTTGACTCTGCCACCTCCAACTTTGCCTCCTGTCTTTTGCCTATTCCATGGGTTTTTGTTTGAGAAAATCTCTTATTTTGAAATTATTTTATTATTATTTTATATTTATTATTATTTTATATTTTTTGGCACACTCTGCTTAATAAAATCAGTATGTTAAAAGAAGATGAAGAGAACTTTTCTTCTGGTGGAGGCAGAAGTTTCCACAACTGCCACCAAAATCACTTTGCACCACACCGTACCTTTCTGTAGATGATGAGTCTACCGGAAGCTAACCTCCCTAACTGGGATTCAAACTTGACCTTGAACATGTCCAAAACATCTTAATCCAGCTTCTCTAGCTTCTTCTCCAATGACCAATAATTTACACAATATTTATACATATATAATACAATACAATACAATATATACACATTTATGCACATAATGTAAAATGTCAAGTTTGCCGTTTTTTCATCAGTTTAGATTGGATAACCCAGAGTAACACTGCACTTGCCGATTATTAATACATTGAATGCTTCGTGGCAATAGGAAGAAAATGAAGCCCCTCCCTCTACAGCAACCTGTTTGAATTCTACTCTGATAAAGACTTGAATGGTGAACATTACAACTCTGACTGCAAATCTCATCTCAGCATCTGCCAGACGAGACGTGAGAGTGAAATGACTCAGAACCAAACAGTCCCCACATTTTCAAACTCTTCAAACAGAGTTTGAAAATGTAAATTTTACCCATATACTACTCATAGAGTTTTTCGACCCTGCTTGTTTTTGCCCTTGCTTTTATTTTATTTTAACTTGTGTATATTGTTATATATTTAATAGGGGTGTGCGAATCAATCGTTTTGGATCGAACTGAACCGAATCGGATCGAACTGGATCTATCATTTAATATCTTTTATGAATCGTTCCTGAATCGGATCGTAGCCTGTGAATCGAGATAAGAATCGGATCATTATGTGAGTGAATCGTCACACCCCTAATATACACCATATATATTAGGGGTGTGCAAATTAATCGTTTTGGATCGAACTGAACCGAATCGGATCGAACTGGATCGATCGTTTAATATTTTTTATGAATCGTTCCTGAATCGGAAGAATCAACATTTGAATCGGATCGTTAAGATATGAATCGGATCGCGAATCGTCACACCCCTAATATTTACATTATATTTCATTTTTATTTTGTTAATATTTTATTTGATTTCATTTGCTTATTTTACACCTCGATTTATTGTTTTATTTTACTTGTATGGACTGTACACTTTGCACACATATGAGCCAAGGCACCTTTATTTCACTGTCATTGTCACTGCAATGTCATGTGACAAGTAAAGTTTCTTGATTCTTAAACTATGTATAGTGCAATAATTCAGCACTTTAAAATTAAGTATCACATCCTTGGTCCATCAGGAGATAAGTTATGATGAACACCACTGGTTCAATTTGCATGTTAAAAAGTCCTGTTGACAGCACTTCATTCTACTGTGACAAAATGTCAATGTAGGAAACTAGAGAAGCAGCTGAAGGGAAGAGAGAAACGCTGATCAGTGTGAACAATGTTGTTGTTGTTTACAGCAAGACAAAAAAAAAATAATGGAAAAGCAATGATCTCGCCGTCCAATCAGTTTGTCATACCAACGGAAAGACACGTACTGTACTCTCCCAGAGACAGCGTATGCATTAATGTGATCACTGACAACACTGTCTTTAAACATGTATTATTCATGAGACGGTATCAGCTCCTATTAAAGTGACATCCTATAATATAGTGGCAGGCGGAATGGTTTCAACTTGTCTAACAAACTAGGCATTTGTTGGTAAAAAAAAAAAATCGTAAAAATCAGTAATTTAATAACATATCTTTCTTTATGGCTCCCAAAAAAGTTGTTCGCAACTTGTGGAATGTTTAACCAAAAGACAGCACAGTTATGAAATGATTCCCCCTCATGTGTCGTGTCTCTTTGGAACGAGTACAAAAGCTCGACCTTCAACTGCTCAGCAGGCGGCGGTGAACTCCTTCAGAGAACCCAGCTTCAAATACTCAAAGGAACATGTGATGGTGGAATTTATGAACACTGAGCCTCCGGGAAAGATTACAACTCCAAATGCATGATGAATAAAACAGTGAGGTCCAGTTGTAACAGCACAAAATCAACCAATGGAACCATGGATATAAACACTGTGAAAAGGGTTCTGTTGTATCTCAGATGTGAATAAAGTAACATCATAAGACAGCAGTTAAAAGACGACTACAACTACGACCAAATGTGAATATGCATGCAGCCAAATTGTGTACACATATGCACATATATACACTTATTTCATATGTTAAACAATGTATTTTCTATTTATTTTGACACAAATGTTGTCCTGACATATAATCCATGTAATAATAAATTGCTAAAAATACATTTCTTTCTTATTCTTTTGAATGTATGACTGACAGCTGTAAAACAATGCCAAAGGATAAGACTGAAACATCATTCAAAAGAAGACTTTTTTTTGTTTCTTCTCGATATTTCTGAAGCCCATCTAGATGAAGTTAAACATGTGCGCTGGCAGGCAGTGGTCCCCAACAACTGGCCGATGACCGGTACCGGTCCGTGGGTGAATTGGTGCCGGGCCGCAGGGAAATAATGTTTCCTTTTGGCCCCAACTGTCTATAACTTATCAACAAAATAACAAATAACAATACAATGGCTAGGCCTCCATCAATAATGCAACTATATTTGATTAGGAAATATTTTCTCAGTGAAGACAACAACAATAAACTCAAAATGACGCAGAGTCGTTGACACAAGATTCTAACTTTTTATACCGGTCTGGTAGGAGAAAATTATAGGGTGTGTGCACTTGAAAAATCCTTGTGTGTGCATGCAAAGTTAATTCAGGTAGGAATATTTTATAGGAAGGAAAGTATTTCAGCACACCTAAAACCTCATTTTATTAAGGAGTATTTATCTGCCACAACTTAATGACTGGTCCGTGGAAAAAGTACCAGACATTTAACCGGTCCATGGGGCAAAAAAGGTTGGGGGACACTGCTGGCAGGTACAGGAAAGGGAAGAAATAAAGTGAATTAGTCTCTTCATGTGAGAAAGGTATTTGTGGACACTGTCCAGAATCTTCTCTAAGGACTAAATGGCAGAAAACAGTTTCACCCTTTATTTGAAACCGTAACCCAGATATTGCACCTCATGGACACAGCACACAGTTGCAGTGCAGTGACCGGGGGCATCGTGTGGCAGATGGACCTTTCTTGGATCAGCAGGTAGCTTCTGGGTGTCTGAAAAATATTGCAAAAAAAAAAGGAGCGTCTGCTATTTGATACACCAATGAAGCCCAAAACCCAGGGAGCTGTGACAGACCTTATTTGCTTTTCCAGGATCTTTGCTGTCAAAATCCAAGAAATTGATATAAAAATGGAAGCTATGCCAATTACCATTCGTCCAAGACACTGCATTGTTAGCCGTTGATGATACCAATGATACATTGGTGCTGTCCCTCCACATTAGGCTCCCAATTGTAATCCAAATGGTCATTAAGAACAGCAACAGCTGCCTGCATGTCAGATGGCCTTAATTCAGAGATGCCCTCTTTTCTCACACAAGCCAGCTGATGTGTGAATTCTGACATCAAGGTTTTCGGGGGCAAGAAAAAAACAATCTTTGTAGAGAGCAATCATTTTCCTTTTGACATTTCTGTTCATTATTAGTGGGACTGTCTCCGCACTGGGAAGAAATGACTGTATTTTTTTCCTGGAAGAAGCAACATGCAGTGAGGCGGTCCATTCTTGGACGACAACAAAAGAGCATGTTTCACAGCACAGCATGGTGGCGGTGTTACACCTACCAGCCTGCAATGATGTCATGTAATTGCGGTGAAAACTCATTGTGTTCAGAGAGGGGAGGAGATGCAGCTGATTCATCTGATCCACGCAGAGCAGGGAATCATATGCAAAGCTGCAGTCAAATGATGAATATTGTACCGCATGGCTTATCTTCAAAGGAAACTCTACGGTTTGATCCAGTGTGTTTTATCATGATGCATCAAGGCATCAAGGTATGACCAAGTGTTGGACAATAAGATGTGCAGTATCACTGCAGAATTGTAGAAATATTAGTACGCACCGCATGCGAGATACGTAGACTGGCGCCTAGATAACAGACCAAGGATGTACCCAAGTCCATGCCAAGGTGCAGGAGATCTGAACAACATTCCATATTCAGAGGTTTGAAAAAATATGTCTTGTGGTGTGACTAAATAAGAAGAACACGCCTGCATCAGTATTTGGGTTTTGTTTTTGATACTGCTGATAAGATTCGTGTTGGACCTGCCGTGGTCAGAAACTTTTTGATGCAATAAATCCCCCGAGACGCAGACGTGAGTCCTGGTCTCATTATTTGTAGGCAATGCTTTTCTACTACAAACGCAGGTAGAATTAAAAACTGCCTGAATTGCAGCATCCGCAGAGGGAGTGGAGTATCAATTAGGGAAAAGTCTGAATGCCCTGTGAGCGATAAAGGGTCGCTGGGTGCAGGAGCAAGGACGCCAAGGGGCTTATTGGTATAAATGTGCTAGCAACATGTTCCTTGCTGTGTTGGTCTTTGTTTTGTTGGAGAGGAAGCCAAGAGGAAGATGCATGATGGAGCTGGACAGTGGCCTGAGGAGACGATTACTTAGTGGCTGGAAGGAAGGAGAAATGTGCAGAAGCAGAGCCTCTCTCTTCCTGTTAAGTACCCTCTTTATTCTCTGGCCTTACATACATTCTGCTAACTTATTCTACTCTCCCATTTTTCACAGAGCTTTCCGCTCTGAGTATTTATGCAGTCTCCTCACAGCTGAACCCCAAGAGACCTAGCTTGCGGCAGGGTGCCCTCACAAAAACTTGGAGGTGAAAATCAAACTAGAAAACTGAAAAACCTTTGGTCCGAAGCATTAAAAACAGTTAAAACATACATCCATCTTCATCTTCTCATAAGTTACCGGGTCGCTGGGGCAGCAGTCTCTACAACTGACACCCAAATCACACTGCAACCATATCGTACCTTCCTGCAGGTGGTGAGCCCACTGTAAGTCAACCGCAGTAATCGGGATTCAAACGTGCCCAGGAGGTGAACCCTGGAGTTTCACACCAAAGACAGAGACATTGCCTCTGGGCCGAAGCGAAGGCCGCACAGTTAAAACAACCTTTATTAATGTTAATAACTTAAAATCACACGTGTCAAGCCCAGGCCCCAGCAAGGAAATTATATTTCGCCCAAGTCTGTGCTTTTTCTACGCAGACCTCGTGATTTTCTGATCCTTCAGAAAATCAAAAATTGTGATTGTTCGACAGCCCCAGGCACGTCTGACAAAAAAGGTGAGGTTTCAGAACAATTCTTTTCAGAGTCATTTTTAAAGCGACAGTGATGTTGCATTCAAGGGCACATCTAGACATTTCAGGGCCATTCCACTCCTGTAGCCTCATCCCTTCTGTCATTGCATATATCACAGGGCACCAAAAGAATGTGTTTTGTCATTCTGAGGGACAAGAAATGATTTAGTGAGTTTTTAACAGAAGGAGGAAGATAAATAGCCAAACTGCTTTACATTTCGGTCCATTTTCTGTTCACACAGACAGATCATCACCAGGTCTGCCTTCAATTTGTTAGATGATGATAGCAAGCCCCAATCAATCCACTAAAACGCTGGAGTAGTTTCATTTTAGGGAACAATGGATCGGGAAGGAGTAGAGTGAGTGGGATGGAAGGAGTGCAGTGATGGAGATTAATGTTAAGTGGACTAATGGACTATCTGTCTGAGCACTCGCTACGGACAAACTCCGTAATTAGCTCACGGAGGCGGCTCAGGTTTGCGGGGAGGCAGCGGGAAAGCAATATGGCAGTCTTTTTACGATTTATTGCAGGGAGTCTTGGCCAAACATCTCATTTTGCAAACGCTCCCCATTCCTGCACTCTGCATTTCCATTGTTTCTGTTGTTAATTCCTAATCTGCCAAAGCACAGCTTTCTGAGTCATTATGAACCTGACAATGCCTCCTCTCCTTTCTCTAACTTGCCCTTTACGACTGCTGGCGATCATTCCTCCCTGTTTTCACTCCGTCAGGCTTTTGTCTAAGGGCTTGGGTTAATATTCCGAGAGTACCTGAGGGTGAGCGTCTGCCTTAAGGGTTTTCAAATCCAAATCTTGATACAGTGCAGTTCACAGCTTCAGTCAACTGTCGGCAACTGCCGAATCAAAAGCGAGACGTGGACGTGTTTTATTATTGTAGAACAACACTAACATGACTGTATAGGGTTGTAATCAAAGTTGTAATCAAATCAAAAAAAGTACCACATTTATACACATATTTGTTTTCACAGTGCAGTTTAGACCTAATATTAAATGCACATATATGTATACATGTCTTCACATATATAACGTGTGTAATATCAATCTGTGTGCAACTTGTTTTTCGGGTTTGCCGGAGAAAACACAGTCAAATAACAAATAACCAAGTTCTCTTTTTTGTTCGTCTTAAATGACTTCATTGGACTTTATCTCGCACAGTCACTCGATCTGGTCTCATATTACAGTGTGTCACATTGCCAAAGGGATGATGGGCAGGCTCCACGGGTCTCCTGTCAGGCGATAGGAACGTCTTCGGTATAAACAGTATGCAAGTGTGTTGTGAATGCAAAACAACCTGTCTCTGTTTCTACATGTCAAACCAAAGGCCTGTTCCAAAACAGTGGTTGGCTTATATCCTGGACCTGCCAGAATAAATCAGGGCAGAGCTCCCGATGTGGCAGCGGCAGCAGGAGAGAAGCATTAGATGGAACTGATCACAGAGTCCAACGTCTTTGGATGCGAAGAACCGTGATGAGAAAACGCAAATGACAGGGTGCCACGGTGATAGCCTGCAGGGTCTATGATGCAAACGCAGTAAACAGAAAAGGCTTAAAAGAACAGCAGGTACAAGAGTGAGGTAACATTCCAAGATTAATTAGAAAAAAAGTCTTGCCTAGAAACGATTCTGTCATCAAACAATTCCTTCTATCAGTATTCCTGGAGATGTCTTGCATCAGATATAAACCTATTTCTTTTTGTCTATGGATCTTTCAAATGTTTTCCAAAGTTTGGAAAAGGACAAAATCTAATATAAGATTTGTTATGTTTTTTACTGATTCTGAAATCTATATCAAGCTAGAGTGCTTTGCATTAACTGAGCACTCTAGCATATCAAAATTGTCCAATTTATTTTACTATTTTATATTATCCTGATAGACCTTGGGTTTTCCTGCAACGCCCATAATTTCCCACAGGAGGCAGAAGTTAAGTTCTAAGTTTAGTTCCACAGGATAAAATGTTTGTCAATGAATGAGATGACAACTCAAAGCTATTCTTAAGTGACATTGGTTTATTTTGAATAACAAGAGGTTTAATAAAATCAAATAATCATTTAGTCTCAAGATAGAAACTTCTTATGACTCGTGTATGGATTTTCTTTCATCCAAAAACCTCACATGAGACGGCCGGTTGACACAAGTGTCCGCCCATGGCAGAATGTCAATAATGCGGCAAATGTTCATTTTCAAAATGAGGGTGAGAGAAAAACGTTTGCCATGTTCATCAATAGCTGGTAATTTGATGTATCGATTCTGACAGGATAAATCACACGCTTTGTGTATCAACTCTGGGGCTGAGTTGTGGGGCAGTTTTGTCAATGTGTAATTTTACACCAAAGTTTTGAGTCTAAACCAACAAAACAAACTGAAGACAATCTTTGATTGCATTACTAACCATACTAGCATTGGTATCAGTGTTTCCCAATTTTTTTGCACCACCGACCTGTTAAATGTCTTGTTCCTGAACCAGTCATTAAGTTGTGGAAGATAAATACCCCTTATTAAAAGTACATTCCAGGTGTTCTGAAATATTTTCCTACCTATAAAATCTACCTACCTGAATTATGTGCATGGCTACAACAAGAATTTCTCAATTGCACACAGCCTATAACTTTCTGCTACCAGATACTAGTTATAAAAAGTGAGAATCTTGTATCAATGACTCTGCGTCATTTTGAGTTTATTGTTGTTGTCTTCACTGAGAAAATATTTCCTTATCAAATATAGTTGCATTATTGATGCTGGAATCCTAGCCATTCTATTGGTCAGTTCTTTTGTTGCTATGGGTATGGATCAAGTGGAAGTAATAGCCAGATGGGGTCAAAAGGAAACATTATTTGTCTGCGGCCCGGCACTATTTCGCCAACGGACTGGTACCGCTCCGCGACCCAGTGGTTGGGCACCACTGGTCTTAATCATATCTAAAAATTTGCCTTTCAGCTTGTTGCAAATTGTGAACATAATAACAAGAAAATATTGGAGAAAACATCTGTGTGAGACACTGGGCCCACAGCAGGTTTTGGGGTGGGTCAAAGCAGCTATGGAGCTGAGTCCCTGGGCTACTAGGGACGGGGGGTCCACACTACTCGTCTTTGTGGTTGTTTACAACATGCAACTCCTCCATGATCCTTGACAACAGTGTACATTGTTATACAGTGGGAACTTTTCAAAGTCTGCACCCTGTTGCTTGTTCCTACCCTCTGAGAACTTTGACTGAGTCTGAGAGTGTGAGGAAATACAACTATGATTCAATGTTTATAAGCGGAAAATTTTCTTTTACTTTTACAATTGGTAAATCTCAGCAGTTCACTGAGGTTATATTCCTTGTGGCATGTTTACTGAAGGCTCCACTACCTTCCATTACCAGTGTTAAGAAATGGACGGTCATATTAGGACATCTCCGGGAGAATTATTTGTCTCCTTAATGTCTCAAGACCTGGAACTACTAATTTTAGTTTGTTTGTACATATTTTCGTCTTAACCTCTGAGTCTACCCTGGCCATAGCTGGTGTCAATTCACGCTTTTGTGACTGTTGTCCAAGTGTCAACACTAGCATGCATGGGCACACACACAGACACACATTGTCCATCACTGATGACAGTCTGGCACCTCGGGTCTTGCAGCAGCCTGTTGACCTGTTCTTCATCACTATCTCCTGGGGTGGAGACGGGTCACTTTAATCTCGGCGGAAAGTCAGAGCGACCTTTCATATCTTTCATGCAGACCTCTGCGTCACCTTTTGTGAAGAATACAGGGAGCGCTTCTCTCCCGGCGGCATTTTCCAACAAAACTTGAGCTAGTGTACATCGTACGCAGTGAGTCAACCGAGCAAA
Source organism: Paraplagusia blochii (assembly GCA_016785265.1). Lineage (NCBI taxonomy): Eukaryota > Metazoa > Chordata > Actinopteri > Pleuronectiformes > Cynoglossidae > Paraplagusia > Paraplagusia blochii. Next base: position 20,714 of record JAFBJS010029923.1, read on the forward strand.
GATACTGTATTCACATGTGAAATCAAATTATTTTGTTTTCTTGAGTTCAACGTGTCTCCTGTCTCTTCAACTCACATCAAGTAGTTGAATTTATATTGCAAACAGCAAAGGCCACATATTTTTCAAACAATATGTTTCAAAAAATGATAAAATGTAAAAGGATGAGATTTTTCAGTGGTTGCCACAGCCAGTCAACATTTTCCATCTCTCCCTGTCCTCTGTATCTTCAACTCTAACTCCAACTACCTCCATGTCCTCCCTCA
>JAFBJS010029923.1:20995-42832 GCA_016785265.1 Paraplagusia blochii
CTGGTAGCTCCATCTCTAGGATCATTCTTCTACCAATGTATCCAGTGTCCCTCCTCTGAACATGTCCAAACCATCTCAATCTGGCTTCTCTAGCTTTTTCCCCAAACCTAATGAAAAAAAGAATTAGGTGTATCGTCTTCCCTTTTCTTGGACAGGCCCTAGGGCAGTAAAGTTCAGAAAATACAAAATGGTACAATTTTCTACCCGCCCACTGGCAAATCAAAATCATTGCAATGTTTCCTTTTAATGTGCCTTTGTGCAGAAAAGGTGGATAAGGAAAAATGGATCTACAATAAAAAATATATATATATTGGGTCTTTGATTCAGCAGCAGACGTTAGAAGACAGAACTGAGAACATCAGCATTCACAGGGAACGACGACATGAGCATTTGTCTGTCAGTCTTGCATCTGCCCATGCATTTGATCCACAGAAAAGTCATATTAATGTAAGCCTTTGTTGTTGAAAAACAACATTCTAGGTAAATAAAAAAAATCCCTATACACCTGCATAAGAATTTCACAGGCAGAAACCAGAACTGTCACACGCAAACAAATAGTCAGGAAACAAAGAAAAATCCAAGAGCAAGAGACTTGGAAAAAAACATTTGGAGACTGAACAACAGCAACATAAGAAATGCTGTATTAAGGCTTTGAATGTTGGCCAACAAAACTACTGTTAATCAGTTTGTTAAATCCTGGAAGAAATGTTCTGTATTGGTCTTCATCATATTCTTCATATCAGCCTACAGTGATAGTAAGTAATGTCATATAAATGGAATGACTATTTTATACACCTAAAAATATCATATCATCCAAAGGGTTTTAAGATAGATAGGTGGGATTGGTGGATGGATACATGGATAAGTGGATAGATGAATGAATGGATGGATAGGTGGATGGGTGGGTGGGTTGTATGGAGGGATAGGTAGGTGGATGGATAGATGAATGGATGGATGGATAGGTGGATGGGTGGGTGGGTTGTGTGGATGGATAGGTAGGTGGATGGGATGGATGGATGGATGGATGGATGGCTGGGTGGATGGATGGATGGGTGGGTTGTATGGATGGATAGGTAGGTGGATGGATGGATGGATGGCTGGGTAGATGGATGGGTGGGTGGGTGGATGGATGGATTGGTGGGTGGATGGGTAGGCGGGAAGATGGGTAGTCGGGAGGATGGATGGATAGAGTGGTGGATAGATAGATGGATGCAAAGACAACTTCAAGAGAACCGACTGCTTGATTCATCCACTGGTTGTCTAAGAATTGACCAAAGTAAAACACTACCATTACCTTGTTTTAAGTGTGTATTTGTGAAAAAAAAAAAGCTACAGATTACCAATGTTCAGGGCTCCATTATTCATGTCTGTGTGGTCTGACAGTTTGGCTGAAGTGAATGTCCTCTGGACCAAGACTGCAGCCAAAGTCTTTTCCATCTGGGCATATGGACTTCCTGGCTATGCTGGGCTTAAATGACACATTGGCTCGAGCTGTTTTCCAATCCACCCACCCACAAACAACAACCTGAACTGAAAGAAAATAAACCAAAAAAATTAAAAAACTGAGATTTATTTCACTGCTATAGTTCGTAGTTCCACAACAAGGGGGAAAGTCCACTTGGTGAAAACCACTGCACTGTGTTGAAGATGATGCTCTGTTGACAGAAGTGCTCTGTCATGGGGAAGACAATCAATCCTAATAACATCCAGTCAAATTAAGTTTCAGTTCAGCAGACAGACTCTAACGTGACATTTGTCTGACGATTCGCGGGACGTGGATCATACGCGAGGGGGAACTTATGAATCAAGCGCCATCAACGATTTTCTGTCCCGTCACATGGACGCGGGCCGTAGTTTCTAACTCCGTTGGAATAAACATCACACATACAGAGAAGGAAGGTGAGATGAAGGCAGCGTCGCTATTGACACAGTGTTCCTGTGTGCGCTGTAAGGGCCTCAAGCTGTTCTCTTTGTGTCAGTCATTATTTCTAATTAGTGCACGTTTACAGGATGTTCTGACACACTTTGGCTGAGCACATGCTGTGCCTTTTGATTACAAACAGACAAGGCTGATTGCGATGATAAAAAGAGACTTGACCCGTGAGTGGCCTCCTCTCGGTGGAGCTCACTCGCACCTTGCCAGACTTCCTGTGGATGTTTGTGGAGGTAATGAGCAGGCTTCACCAGAGGCATTCAGGGAGGCCATGATAACAAGCAGCAGCACAGCTGCAGTTTCAGCTTCCACTCTAACCCTTCTAATTCAGTTAATTAGTGAAAACCTGAATAAGTGATGGCCAATTAGGCTTATGAAGAGGATCAATCGGTCCAATCAGTGATCAATATGATGAGCTTTGAACCATTTGGTGAAATGGTCAGGGAAACAAATCGATGAGAAAGTAACAAAGGGTCATTCGTTTATTTAATTGTGACTATTCCATTATATAACTGGAGTTTGTCGGGCATTTTACCGCACTGTGCCAAGGATACCATTGTTTATCTTCCCTTTTACCCCAAGAATTAGTATAATGTCATTAAGAAATAAAACAGGCAAAAATGTATTGACACTAATACAAGCAAAACAAATGAGTTAAAACTATACAAACTCAATTATCATTCTGAAAAAGACCAAAGACCTGACAAATGGCAACACAAAGCAGAGTATTGCAAACTAGTCTATATTGCAAACTAAAACAAAAAAAATTAACTTTGCTGCAAAAGAGCCTCATTGCAGGACTTCTTGGGTTAAATCCAAATATTAACTTCTCCAAATATTAAATCTTATAGACCAGGGGTATCAAACTCGTGGCCCATGGGCCATTTGCGGCCCGTGGAACGATATTTTGCGGCCCCCACCTTGTTGTGAAAGTTGAATTTATAATAATATTTTATAGATTTGTTCTCCACATTTTATGGTAAATCCTATAGTTCTCAAAACCCTGATCCACAGTCTCCTTGTGGTTCAGTGTTGTATTACACAGAATCTATGGGAAACAAATGTTTTATTTATTTTTTATTTTCTTTTGCATTGAACACTGAAAGCTGATGCGGCCTTTCGGTGAAATGATAGTGTTGGTGGTGGCCCTCAACTTATTTGAGTGTGAAATCCCTGTTCTAGACAGAATTACTCTTCCATGATAATACTGTGAACAGTGTTCTTTTTGGAGATGCTGGGCAAGTATTAAAATCATACTTGTCTTCAGTCATTGCACAGTATAAAAAAGGTGGGTGAAGGACAGATGGTGGTCTGTTATTGTGCCGTCAGTTTACTAGTTAATCATCAATTGTCTGCGTCAAAGCTAATGGAAATATTACAACAGTGGGAGAGATTAAACATCGTTGCCAATATTCTTCACGTAGAAATCTAAAACAGGCCTCAACCTCATGGTCACTCGTGTTTGGTGGTTGCACCAGGAAACGTTACAATCTCTGACACAAATGAATTCAGCAAATGCCGAAATGTTTGGCTAGGATATGTTGATCAGTAGAGGTGAAGGCGACAAATTCTTTTGCAACAACAAATTCACTAATCCTTGGCATAGATACAAGGACAGCTCCATGTGCTGACACTGATCTGACACACTTCTACACGCACACGAGTGTGTGAGCAGAGTGCCGCTCTTCCAACAGCTGCTGCAGCATGAGGTTTGTGGAGGGGAATGAACATACAACATCTGCAGACTGGAAGTTAATGAAAGAAATGGTCTGTAAATAGGGCGTGGAATCTAATAATCTGCTCAGTCATGCAGGGTCTGGAGGGAGGAGCAGACATCCAGACTGCGATTTTACAGAACTTCTTAATTATGTTGAGTTAATGTCAAATTTGATTTGTTTACTCACCAAGGGGAAACACTGAATGTTAAAGTCAGATCCAAACTTATTTTGTTATTAAGAATATCCAAGACGCATGGCTGGTGCACATAGTTTATGGCCCTTAATTTCCCCTCGGAGAATCCCCAAGGATTCATAAAGTTTTATCTTTCTGTCCATCCATCTATAAATCTAGCTGTCGCCTGTGCAGTCAGATTATTGCAGTAATCAGTCACGATGCTTGATATACCAATATGCTCAATTTAAAAAAGGATTTATACTCAAAACAGCGGACAACAACAGTTTTTAAAGATTATGTGTGTGTTCCAGGTGTTCCCAGGGGTTTCAAATTCAAATAAAATCAAGATTCAAAAAACTTTATTAAGTTTAGGGCACACTGTCATTTCACCAAAGGGCTGCATAGGCTATCAATGAGTAATGAAAAGAAAAAAAAAGGTGGACTTTATGGAAAGATTTCCCATAATTTCTGTGTAAAACAACACTGCAGATGCTTGAGAAATCCACAAACAAATCAGCAGAAAATGAACCCTGAGAAGTCTGATGACCAGGGTGATGAGAACAATGGGATTTACAAAAGCAAAAAAAGAAAAATGTGAAGAAAATTCTTTAAAATATAAAAGTTTACCATATATTTATTGCTGAAGCACAGAGTATTATACTGTAGTACAGTATAGGGCAACAAACATTACCGTTGTGTGCATCCAACATGAACATTTCCGACATTGCTGAGATGCCTTTATAAATCTTGTGAGCCACGCTACCATTAAACTTTCATATCAAGGGGCCACAAAATATCATTACACGGGCCACAAATGGGCCACGGACCGCAAGTTTGAGATCCCATTGAAAAAACACTGAGGATTTAGTTTTTAGTGGAAATATCATTTGGGGAAACATCATTTTTAGGGGAAATATCTAAAATATCAATTTACTTTAAATTGTTCAAATGATATTTCCCATTAAATCACACATTTCTTTGAATACAACACAGTTTTGACTGTTTTATTTGTGAATATGTGCTTCAATATAATGACAAAAAAAAAGAAATTAGAACATAAACAAATTTGTTATCTCACTAGTTGCTCAAAAAAGGCTCCCACAGGCCATGTCATAGGTGTTTAGTGCAGTGGTGATATTTTAAATATATTTTCCAGGTCTAACTCTAATATTAAAGGTCAGAGACATTACATCATCCCACTTGGAAAGAGGTTGATTGCATATCAAGGTTGTTGCAAACTTTTAAGATGAGAGGTTACATCAGAGCAGAGGTAAAATATAAAAGTGCAACCGTTTAAAAAATTCCAAGAAGTTTACTATATTAACATACTGTTATGAAAAAAATAATAAATGTACATAAACTTGATTGATTTCACAAAATTGGTGTTTTTTAGGTCACGACTTAATTCATATCCAAGAACAGTTTTATTTTACTCTTTGTCTTTTCTGTGTTTACAATGTTACCTCTACTTTGTCCTGAATAAAATGGCACAGGTTCATCAATGACACAGGGTCGGTTGCCATCTTCATGATGAATAGAAAGGAAGCCATATGGGACTAGGTCATTACAAGAGAGCAAACTGACTTTGCTGATTTAACCCAAGGCTGGACTGCAATGAAATGATCATCAGATGAGGACAGCGACTGAGCAGTGTCTCTTTTGACATCGTCCCAAAGTGTGCTATCAATGGCAGTAATCGCTGCTGTGTCCTTTAGACGGTAAAGATGAGCGCCAAGCTAATTATGTTCAACCTAAGCATATCGATCCGAATGTACCCGCTCTCTAATCATCACCTCTGTGCTGAAGAAGTGTCCAACGACCATTAAAGTCAGTCTGTCAACTTCATTCCTCGTTCAAGTGTCCTGTGCTGCTTCAATAGGTTCTGCTGCAGAACCATATAAAAATTGTAATGAGGAAAAGTTTTACAACTCATACTGGTCACAGCTACCGAGGAGAATACATGAGGGAACTGTAGAAGAAATTGTGTCCTTTACGCAGGCACCTCCAGGAGTTTCATTACCAATAACCTTTATGTGAACTCGACTCATCTTAAGGTTTTTTTTTTTTCTGTTCACTAGGCCTGTGACAGTAGTCCTAAAAAGACTCCGCTTCTTGGTCAATGTCCTTTTTGACCGATTAACAAGCACAGTAAATGGCATTTAGCATAGTACACAGATTTTTTTTTAAAGTAATTTACTGTCAGTGAACCAGACCCATGGCTGATTATCATCTCAAAATTACCCCCCTTGTCCTCCCTGCTCCTCTGATAAGGTTCTGCTGCTCGACAGCAACGCACTGCGCACTGGCTGTAGGCCAGAATCCACCAGCGACAACAACCAACCTGCCCTGGGTGCAAAACTGCTGATGGAGAAAAAATAATAAATATGATCCACATTCACCAATCTCAAAGTCCTCTGTTGATACTTGGGAGTGAACCAGACTACTACAATACAATAGGATTATAGAAGAAATAGTTCAATAGAAAAAAGTACAACAAGTCACTGGTCAAGGTCAATTTTTTACTTAAAACCATACCAAAATACATAGTAAATTTAAAAAAAACACAATTTTGATTTTTGTATAAATTAATTACCCCAAAAAACTAAAAGAGGCAATGAGTTAGAGACCAAATGTGCAGAATTAACAGTTCATTCCACAAACAAGCAGCCTGGAGACCAATGTGTACTGCATGCTGTTTGCTATTTATAATACCACTGGATTTTAAGAATCACAGCAACGTGTTAAGGAAGCCTGTTTCATATCACAAGGTAAACTTTTAAGTCACTTAAAACACAAATGTACAAAAAAATCCACAGAATTTCATGCTCTTTTTTTATCAACTTCTTTTTGTAGCTTGTCCGTGTCCTCCCTGTCCTCCCTCACTGCATCCATCAATCTCCTCTTTGTCTCCTACCTGGTAGCTCCATTCCTAAGCTCATTCGTCTACCAATGTATCCACTGTCCCTCCTCTGAACATGTCCAAACCATCTCAATCTCTAGCTTTTTTCTCCCCACCGTTCTGTCTGCGTTGTCCCCCTAATAACCTCATTCCTGATCCTGTCCATCATAGTCACCCCTAAAGAAAACCTCAGCAACTTTAACTCAATCTCATGCTCATTTAATAAAGGGAAAATTCATTGCAGAACCAGTCACTGGACTGTTGCATCACAGTTGACCTTCAAAGAGCCCGCAAAGACTTGAATGACGATCGAGCAGCATTTGGACTGACTGCTTTACAAGATAAATGTATGTCTGACAGGAGACATTTGACATTATCTGAACAGTTATTTTTTATTGTTGATTTATTTTGGTCAAACCAGATTTATTCCTCACTGATTGAATTTACTCAGGGACAGTTAGACATCACCAGATGAGAAGTTCTAAATGATGAATATTGAGAGTCAGAGAGATGGAAGAAGTCTATCCTTCTTTTCCTACTTCTTTTGCTTAAGTTGTATGCAGAGAGGGTGGAGACGTGTCCCAAAGGCCAGGGTGGAGTAGAATGTAGTGAGACTTTCTATGATGTATTATTGGGCTGCTTAAAAAAAGACAATGGCTGAGCTGAAGGCTACAAATATAAAGATAATACAGTGTTGGTTGGAACTGTTGTGAAGTAGTGTGGAAAGGACACTACAAAGGTTATACTGTCAGGATTTAGACATGTCCCGAGGAGAGATGGACAAAGCACACTGAGCATGTACAAAGCAGACCAAAGTAATAGAGGAACACCCCAGAGAAACATTCATGGGTGTAGGAAAGGAACATAAAGATAATTGCTTGAAGAGAAGAAGAGTCAAGGGAACGTGAGAGATAAAGGCAGATGATCTGCTGGGGTAACCTCTGAAGCAGACCAAGCATGGACAAGAAGGTCTGAAGAGACTTCTATCATAAAAGTTATGTTTCTGACTTTTGCTGGTACTTACTCAACCTCCATGAAATAAAAAAATACAATATAGAGTTGCACATCCTGCTGGACAAAAAGAGGTTGTTCAACCAAAGTCCAGAACAATCATAATGTCATGGATATATATTTATACAATCTTTGTAAGTGAATCTGCATTTACTTAATGATTCAACACAAAATCTTTATTGGTTTACATCAGGGGTCTCAAACTTGTGGCCCGTGGGCAATTTGTGGCACGTGCAGCGATGTTTTGTGGGCCCACCTTGATGTGAAAGTTGAATATTAGCAGAGCCCACAAGGTTTATAGAAGAATTCTACTGCAAGTAAAGGCTAAAAAATGTGAGTATCACAGGACTCATCTGAAGTGTTGTATTACAATGGGAAACTGATTTTTTAAATTTAATTTCAATTTTTTTTTTTGAACATTTCTGTTTTGAACATTTATTGCTAATGCAGTCCTTTGCCAATATGACAGTTGGGGCAGTGGCCCTAAACCTGAGTTTGAAACCGCTGGTTTACAACTGGTACAACATTCATATCCTCTATCACAGAGATACACAGCTCTTAGCTTTCAACATTTATCTACTGGTCCATGTTTTCCAAGTCAATGTGTCGTCATGTGTACAGTACACGGGGTCGGAAATGTCTCTGCTATTGTGTGGCACGCTCCGACTGTGTGCATCGAAAAGTGATTCCTCAGGTTCTTATCTTAAAGGACACTGCGGGGACACTATCTCAACAGGTCACTGCTACACTGAGTCCAGTCTCTGGTGGCAGCTGTCACTCCCGGTGTCCTCTGTTCAAGTGACAACATGGCCCGGTGTGTCATATCATTGTTGCGCCACGGTGCTTGGAAAGCAGTCATCTGGGTTAGACGATGGTCAGGGGACCAGAGAGCCCTCCCTGAGGAGGGATGGTGCTCGGAGATAAAAGACGGCCAGGTTCACACACACACACTTCACAGTGTATGTGTGTCCGTGTATGTCCATGTGTGGTAGCGCACGTGTGTACATTTGCATGCAAAAGCTTGTGAACTCTCTCTGGTGTCATTCCCTTGTATTTTGCGCAAGCTTTCTCCAATTCTCTCAGCTCACAGCGGGAAGAGGCAGGAGAAAAAGAGACTTTCACTTCAATTCCTATATTATCTCACCCAAGGGCACGGCCATATAATGAATACATCATTCTGTTATCTAGAGAGAGCAGTATGCATTCCTTTTATTTTTTTGTGAATTGTTCCTTTTCACATTTGCAAACATCCGTTCCTCCCTTAGCGTACTCGGGAATTTTATCTCCTGCCCTTCAGAGTTTCTTTTGAGTAGTAAAAACTAGGTGAAGGTGATCTGGGCCAATGTTCTACTGGGGATGTCAACGTGCCTTTGTGCGTTCTGCTGCACTTTTAAAAGAGTTATCAAAGATGGAGATGAAACTATGGGAGACTTTCTTTTTTTTTTATCAAGGTTTTATTTTCAGATTAAAATGAGGGCTTAACTTATGCATCGACAGGGTTGGGAGTTGAGTCCTCCCTTCTAAATTCTGATTAAAGTGCATCCAGTGTAGAGGGCACAGGAAATTGGAAAAAAAAAAAAAAAGACACTCACCGGTGATGTCCTTGACACCACAGGTACACTTACTCCTGTACACCCCCCACTCTACCACACTACAAATATGCTCCCAGGTCCGCAAGAAACAAACACAGCCTCCTCTTCAGATGTGTTTATTTCTCCACACGCACGACTTTCCTTGAAATGCAGGCTTTATCAACCGATGCAGAATGTCTATTTCCATACAAATTAAAATTTTGCAAAGGCTTGTACATACCAAACAGTGGAGGGGGGTTCAGAGAAACTGACTTTCTAAAAGGCAGCAGACGAGATGAGGGCACCAGGCAATTAATTAGTGACTTGGAAGGTTGTGATTGTTTGCAACAAACACGCATGCTAATGCCCTTCTGCCACGATTCTCAGGTCCAAAATGAGCCAATACAAGGAAGACAGTAATAAATTCCAAAATTTGTCACTATTTTCACAATTGTTCAGCAACAAAATGTGCAAATATACAACTTCAGCTTCCCCAAAAACAATCTAAAGATTGTGTGACACAAAATAATTTCATTTTAGAGATTTGGTCTTCATTAGTCGGCAGTGGTGGCCTTATGGTTAAGGAAACGGACTTGGGTAACGTAGGGCTTCAGGTTCGAATCCACCAGCTGCCAGGTTGCCACTGAGGTGCTCTGAGCACAGCACCGTCCCGAACCACGTAACTTTTTATGGGCTCACCACCCACAGGAAGGCTCGCAATATGGTGCAATGTGATTTGGGTGGCGCCAGCTGCCCGTGCAACCTGGCAACGGACAAGCAGAAGAAGATGAAGGCGAATTAATGGTCTTCAGTGTATCTCAGCTAAGCCAAAAGAATCCTCCCAGAAAAAAATATTTTTATCCAAATTGAATCCTATTGCTAACTACTGGATAATTTTTGCTGCTCGTAAAAACATTAATAAATGTTCAGAGCAAAAAAAATCCAAATCAAAACAGTTACCTTTAGATCTTCATAAAATATAAATACAAAAGCCCAAACTTGTAAACAACAAACAATTAATTTTGCCATGCCTTGCTTAGTTGTGGTCTGTTATCTTTAACTGCACAAAAAAAAAAAATAATCAAACATCAGCTTGGCCATTTCACAATAGCCATCAACCCCCCATGTTCATGTGTTGGATTCAGGCGGCATTACAATTTTGATCAGATATGTCCGAGCTTTTGTCGGTGCTTTATTGTTTCTCTACCTCTTTCATCAGGTCTGGCCGGTGATCCCTGAAGCTTTCCTTTCTTTAATCAAAAAGCCCTCCCTTCATCCCAGCTTCATCTCTGTGGATCTTCTGCCAGACACATGCAGTTAAATTCTCAGCGGTAAAGGTTAGGCTCATTTCCATATGAAAGAAGAACTTCTGGTGTCCTATATTAACTAATGCACCGATTCTGAATGTAAATGAACCGCTACTGTTCTTTTACCACGGGACGGAGTATGTGATCTCATCTCCTGAGTGATATAGTTTTCTTTCACTGCCGTTTTTATTTATTTATTTATTTTAATGTGTTAGAGGAGGTGAATTACAGGTAGCTTTGCCATGAGCCACCACAGAGCCAACATGGGACACAATGGTGTTCTATACCAGAAGTTTTCAAAGTCAAATATTGTTGGATTTCATCCAGGTTGATAGTAAACAACACCTCCTGCCTCACATATATGCCGCCCTTGAATGGCATTTAAAGACAAACAGACAATCATGCTAAACGCAAACAGATGAAAATGTTTTTTTATACGTGAAAGTTTGTGCCTTTAGGTCTAGAAACGAACAAAATTATGGATTTATTATTTTAAAAAATCATTATTTTGCACCACCTACAATTTTCTCAGTTTGTGTAAAAAAGCAGACCACTTCTTCATATCTGAGTTGGTTAGTTTAGATCACAGGTGTCAAACTCAGGCCAGGGGGCCCACTCTGGCTCACAGAGTAATTATATCTGGCCTGGGAGATATGATCAAATGTGTACTAGTGTTGGCCCACCAGTATAAAGCCCTTATACACTGTCAGAATATAATATTGTTATATTAATAATGCATCCATTTTGTTAAAGCACATACATTTGTTCCGTAAATGAAGAATTTACATTAAAAATGATCTGGAAAGACTATGAGGAGACAGAATAAGAAACAAATACCACTGATGTGTGAATTATTTAATGTAATTTCTCATGTTTTTTAAGCTTCGGCTGTTTCACATTCAATGTTTCCACATGAGAAAAAAAAAAACAAGTTTTAATGTGTGGAGAAAAAGGAAAACATTTTAGTTAATCTTTCAATATATATTGAGTTTGACCAGTGACTTCATGCCAGTTTTTAATTGAGGCTCACTGTGAAATTGAGTTTGACACCGCTGGACTGGATGTATTACCAATAACCAATAACATTTTCAGTGAGAAAATTAAATTTGGAACTGACGAACACTAAGTTAGTAAAACATACATCTCTCAAAATGTTTCTGTTTACACAATTCCTCTCCATATTTACTGTTAAAAAATGTAAATGGTAAGAATTTCAGTAAAACAGTTAAAAACCAAGTGAGATCATTTTACGTTATGTTAAAGGCCAAAGAAACAGATTTCAAGATATACGAGAAGAAATTCCCAGTGATATGAAAAGTAAATACCCTCTTTAGAATAAATTCAATATCAAACAGTCTTCCCAATACGGAATTTTTTGCAGCTTGACCTCTAAGTTTGCTCCAGTATATGTGTATGTGTGCTGCTCATAATTCCAAATAAGAAAAATCTACAAGAAGTTTATAATATTGAGAGAAAAGTGAAGAGGTGAGGTGACATCTCCAGGTGTAAAGCAACTTTGTAGAATTTCTGAGTGAAAAACACCTTAATAAGCAGAGCTCCGTGATATGCATTTGTGTACTTAGGGCGACATCAGGCTCTTTTTTCCCTCCAGTTGTGCATTTCCAAGGTAAATAAAGAGTAAGGGTAATGAAATAGGTCATCCTGCCCTATTAAATGATAAGGCCACTGTGTGACAGGTCAGTGTGGTGAGAGACCTGCCACAAACACAAGACGTCCAATCCAATTTCTATCTCCTGCATTGTTCTCCATCAAAGACGGCCCCGGGGGGAAGGTGAAACAGGGGAAAGTCTAATGATGTGGAGACAAAAATCAATTTATTTTTCACTCCACTATGGGTTTTCTGCAAACAAAGATCTTTTTTAGACCATGTGTTCCCTGCACATGTCCAATTAATGTCTTCTATAGAGAGATTTGTGATTTAAATTAAACCAACAGCAAAATTCCAAATGATGAAACTAAATCTAACACATTTGATTCTGCCAATGCACTAAAGATTATCGATAATTGATTATGTCCCTTTTCATCATATAATAAAGAAATTCACCGTGTGGGTCTTCACAACCCGCAGAAGCTGCCACAGGAGGCAGCCATTAGTCTGTGGCTGCAACATGTACATATAATTTTAAGATAATTATTTTATTTTGGCAGTAAAAATCTAAGAATGACTTTTTTTGAAGCGATAAAGAGAATCTATTTGCGATATTTGACCGAGTCGGATTAAGGTTAAAAAAGGAGAAAATAAATAATCTTATCACATTTCTTATATTTCTTAGTACAGTCAAATTATTGGCCAAATCCTGACCAGGATCAGTCCTCAGAAGGAATCAAACCATTGACTTTCACGCTATAAGGATGGAGCACTGATCATATATTACTGTGAGATGCATTGAAGGACACATCCCTTGTTTTAAGGTCGATGGGCTTTCAGTGGGTTAGTTTTACACCCTTACATACTCACGTTCACAGGGCTAGGGATCAATTGCCTGTCCACACTCTCGATTATTTCTGGCCTTAGTCCGTTTGCACTTGTCTGATTGAAATCACTAATAATTTATTTGTCTTAATTGTCGAGAACACACGCCGACCCAACTTAATCACTGTTGCATTGAGTGCTAACATTATCGATATCCTCTTTCTACCCATTTCTATAGACCACCAGCTACAGACCTACAGAAACCAAGCTTTATTACTATCCAAAGTTCCAAGAACAACAGTATTTTTTACACTGAAATGTACAACACATAACATCAGTTTTCTTATTATCTAAAACCAATTTCAGACGTTAGGATGACAACATTTAATTTTTGTTTTTCCCCATTTTCAGATCAGTGTGACGGCTAAATATCCCATGCAGATCCATCCCACCTGGTGGAGAGCTGCTACGGCTTCCTTTTTAAAGCTGACTGGTTTGTTCTCCATTGGCATAATTCACAGGGAATCAATTTGTAAAGGGACTATAGGGAAATTTGTCACACAGAGTTATGAAGGTGTGAGTCTTAATCCTCAAGTCAATAAATTGTTTACACCTTTATGTTTTTTTTTTTAAGCCGACTTAATCTCCCAGGAGTCAAAAATAAATATTTGTAAGACAACAAAGAGATATTTCTGTTTACTGGAAATAATATTTTTCACCGCAACAGAGACTTTTCTCTTTTGTTGCCTTTTCAGACTTAAAAACACGATCCTTCATCGTGTTGTAGAAATTATTCATTTCATAAATACATTAATTCTCAACAAGTAATATATATATATATATTATATTTTATATATATATAAAAGCTATATTTACATATATATATTACTTGTTGAGAAGGCAGAACATCTCTATATTTTACCTTCAGAGCTACTGGATGCTACTCAAATACACATTTTACTTTTTGTTTTCAGGTTTTTCCTATTTCACACTTCTTATTTATCCCCCTTCATTTTGTAACTGACTTCAAAGATAACATTTGCACATATTTTAGTGCATCATAGCATAGCATAGCATCATCAGCCTAGCCATTCTATTGTAAATTTCTTTTGTTGATATGGGTATGGACAAAGTATAAGTAATAGCCAGATGGTGCTAAAAGGAAACATTATTTCTCTGTGACCCGGCACCAATTCACCCACGGACTGGTACCGGCCCCTGGTCCAGTGGTTAGTGACCACTACCTTAGAGCAACGGGCCGGTAGTGCAACAGTGGTGCAATTCTATTTGAAAATGTGAAAACGTTTCATCCTTCTTTTCTACCTTACTACAGATAGCAAAGCCCTAACCCTAAAGGTAAAACATACAAAAAGTGCAAAGGGCAGCATGGAGGTGAACAGGGGGTGAATGGGAATTTAGCCACCCAGTGCTTGCCCTCCTGGGTAGACCTTATGTCTGGTGTATTACTTGTTTCTGAGTGTGAGTCAAGATTGCTGGCAGAGATGCATGGAATCGGCTCAGTTCCCTGGAGAGAACCAATTAAATGGAAGCCTTGGGAATGCTCTGAGCCATACGTTAGCATGCCAGCATGTTATAGGCCAAATGTAGGGAGGGGGTTTACTTTTGGCACGCACATGCGCACAGACACAAACTGGCGCACATAGGCGTGCTCCATATGCATTTCACAGCAAGAAATATTGAGTTATTTTCATCTTTTACACACAGAAGGCTTTCCGTCCCTTAGCTTGCAATTCCTAAATGTCCAAAACATGAAAGGGTTAACGAAACACTGCTCTGTGTTGATGCTGTGTGACATTTCAAACAACTCAACTCCATCTCCCTCCGTGTCTTGCAGGCATGGATAGTTAATTTATAATGAGGTGGTAATTAGTCAAGGCGGCTCAAAGTGACTATGGAAGAAACTTTGTTCTCACTCGTCAGGAAAAATAATCACTCCCTACAAAATTATTGATTGCTGCTGAAATATATTTCCATAAAGAACAGGAATGGATGGAAGTGAACTGCAAAACCTGACGGATTAACATTAGTTCAATTATTGGACCATTTAAATATTTTATAAAGCGCGTTCCACATTCTGAGTTTTGGAGTATAAACTTCACAAACATCTCCTTCACTGTAATTACGATAAGATTTATCTTGAATCTGACATCTTCTGCATACATGAAGCTCAAGTAGTGACTGGTAACTGCATAACAACCGCTAACAAACACCAAAATTTAATGTAGCAAACACAACAACAAAACACAACTGTGTGGAAGGGGAAACAACTGAAAATATTTCCCCTTCTCAAAATATTAATCTCAAGGATGGTGCTAGGGCCTCCTGGGGTTACTAGTAAGATGTTGCCACCTTATCATTGTCAGCACCAAAAAAAAATTGACCGGGCCCCCTAGTGGCTGGAGCCCCAAGCGCCTGGCTTGCCCATCTGAAGCGCTGCCCACAAATAAATGTTGATTTTCGGGGTCTTTGAATCTGAAACAGTGGCTTAATATTATCAACACATGAGAATTTTAAACAGAAATAAAACAAACATCAGTAGTATTGGCCCTTATCTGTAGCCTGTCCTGATCATTTTAATGTTTTAAGGTTTTTTTACAGACCAACAACAAATGATGTGTACCGATGTGCAAAAATGTCCTTAATATGCTATATTACTGTTGACTATTATGCTGGACACCGTCTGTATTACATGTCGATCTCACGACAAGTGGTACTTTAAATGAAGAAAGAGTTTGTAGTACTCACTATTACTTACTTCTTACATTGCAGACTAATTTATTATTAAGTGTTTTTGGTTTCTGTTTCCCTTCCCAAATCGACCCGAGATCGACCCAAAAAGGCTGACGGAGGATGGAACAGAGTTGTACACAAACACTGGAACACTTCAGACATAAAAATCAAATACCCTACTGACTTTTGTCTGCCACATGAATCACATTCACAATGCACTCTTTTATTTTTAATTTAACGCCTTTAGCAGAGAGAAACAGAAAGTCTGTGACACTTTGAACATATCTCAAAAGATGGAGAAAGAAAAGAAGTTGCAGATGACAGAACAAACTTTAACATGCTACTGCGCAACAGTTACAAAAAAAAATGTACGAAGTAAACAAAAATTCCTACGAATCTCTGACAGGCCTTTGTAATGATTACTTTTACGGCACAGTTCTGAACGTCTACGTCAATTAATAATAATGTTATTTTATTAGGCCAAATATATTTAAACCAAAAAAGTGTTGCTTTTCCCTTCATGGCCTCTTACAAAAACACTTGAGCAAAGTATTGTTACTTATAAGTATGCATACATTCTATGCTTGTTACATGCAATATTCAACAGATTACCTCTCACTTAAGCCATATTTAATGTCATTTAATGTTATAATTCTGTGAGTTTCTACAGAGTGTTTTTTTTTTTTTTTTGCTTTTTCTACTTGTATTATCTTTGTTCATTCTGTGTCAACACTAAATAGAGATGCAACAATTTCATTCTACTTCTGTAAAATGGCATTATAGGGCATTCTTGATTCTGATTAATTCTCAATGAACCATGCACTGTTTTACATGTGATTTATATCACATCTTCTCAAAAGATTCTCCTGCTGACAAACACCGTGGATGAAGAACGCAAGGTTACACCACATGTGAAAACCTGTCGAGCAGGATCATAAATGAGAGACGCCACTGTGGAAAAAAAAAGGAGTAACCCATCAGGGAGAAAAGCTGAAGAAAGAACAGTGATTGGAGGCTGTTCACACCAAGATGGAGACAAGGACAAAAATAACAGAAGGATGGTTAGGAGGAGTAGCAGGACATGTGTCAAACCTCGAGGGCAGGCAAATGCAAAAGAAAGGACACAAGGAGAAAGAAGCAGAGGTGCCAGAATGTGTTGAAGAAACGTGTAAACAGAATGTGAAAGGAAGCAGATCTATTTGCCGCACACCCTCAGGAAGTGATGAAAGTCGTTTCGGTTTTACAGCCGTGATGACTTGTCCCCTCCCAAATGCACATTGTCAAGTCGATCAATAAGTGCATGGGTGTGTATTTGTGAGTGTGCACATGTTACACAAGTGTGTAAGTGTGGGATCGCCCTGGGAGATTTGAAAAATATGAGGTAGGCATTTGTGACTGGAGTGTTTGCTGCTGTTCAGAGGTTCAGAGGGATAAAGACGCAGCTGCACTTGACACTTGTTGAAGGAGACAGAAGAGCTGTCCAGCGCTAGGGTAAATTTTGATATACATTGATCAAGGTATGATATAAATAATGTCTTATGGGAGTTTCATTCTGTTTCTCTCTCGCTTTCTCTCAGTAAGACATTTTTTCCTTGAAGGACGTGTAAATGCACTTGTCATGTTTTAAGCAGTCCTCTATGGGCAAACCAAGGAGAAAACAGTCTTCCTTGTCTGTTTTTTTTCTCTCATCGATCTGCTTCTCTGTCTGCTGGAAACAGTGACATGTGCTGTCACTCTCCTCACCATCACTGGTGACACCAAGGCAAGAAGGGTTCAACCACAGAGCTAAGGGATTGTGATTCTCTCTGCTTCACTGATATTCACACATGAAGGGAGCATGTTGGGCCTTTGCACAGCTATTCACATAAACTTCACAGTTCCCCAGGTGGGAGGTAGAAAATAGGATGAAATCTCTCACAACTCTGACAGTTGGCCAAGGAATTCACACATATGTTCCAGTTGATCACAAATGGTACGGTGAAGGTGCTGCAGTGTATAAAAGCTTTGACTGGTCAGCGGTGGAAGATGTATAGAGACCATACTACATATTCTGGGTCATATAGAAATGTAATAGTGGCTCAGTTTAGAGCTTGTAAAAAAAAACAGTCTATTTTACACTATTGTGGCTACACACTAACACACAGAGAAGATCAGTTTGATATAAGTTGCAAACTGTTCGGTCTATAGATTATTGTTGTCATGCCAAATTGGCAGCTGTCACATCAGGGTGGCTTATGGCAGTGTTTTTCACCCACTGTGCCACAGCACAGTAGTGTTCCACAAACTACAGTCGGGAATGCTGCTGGAAAATTATCCAATCTGACATTTTTATTTGGAAACATAAGGGAAAAGAAGGAAAAAAAGATGTGATATACATTTTTTCTGTGTTAATTGATTCC
This sequence comes from Paraplagusia blochii, assembly GCA_016785265.1. Lineage (NCBI taxonomy): Eukaryota > Metazoa > Chordata > Actinopteri > Pleuronectiformes > Cynoglossidae > Paraplagusia > Paraplagusia blochii. The sequence continues at coordinate 39,194 of JAFBJS010029923.1, forward strand.
TGTTGATACAACTGCTATTGAAATGTAGTCATATTCTTAATTTAGGCTATAAAAGGTACAGTTTTTTACTTTTTTGTTTTTTTTTTTTATTTGTGTTGTGCCTCGGGGAGAAAAACATCAGAATCAGAAAGAATGTATTGCCATGTATGCCAGAGACAACACAAGGAACGTGCTTGGTGTTATTGGTGCAAGTGAAATAAAATAAAACAAAATAGAAATAGAATAAAGGGTTGTAGGAGTATTCACAAAAGAGAACAATTACAGTAAACTATAAATCGTTAGCCTCATAGCATAATTCCCTAAGTCAAATTTCAACGTTTTTGGAAAACAAGACAAAAAACAAATTTTTTTGAAAACATATTGGTATTTTTTATTGAAATGATAATAGTGGCCAGAAAATGACTTAGGCAATTATGCTTTGAGGCTAACGAAATAGATATGGCGTTACATCTGCATACTCTAAAATGTCTTTGTAGTTGGAGGGTTCAGTCTTAGTCTGTAGGTGGGGTGTGTATGATATGTAATCTGTGTGTGTGGGGTGGTGGGGGGATATGTTTGTTAAGTAGAGTCTGCTTTGGCGCAAAACAAGTTTATAAATGGTCTTATAATGGCACAAGAAATGTTAGACGAGGAACAAATGGTTATAAAAAACAAGTAGTTATTAAATTAGTTTCCACATTTTGCCTACTTATCCGCATGTTCTGCTGCAGAGTGGTAAATTAGGGGGTGTACATGGATTTTGGTAGACAACAATAATCAGCGGAGTTAGTCTAAAATATTAGAGAATAATTCCAAGAATGTTCTGTTGCGGGATGATGAATTCAAGAACAAGTAGGGTAGAAAAATCTGAATAACAACCAAAATAAACGTGCAAAGCATTTAGAATGGGCTGGGATTTTATGATAACTGTTGTTCCAATACATATAGTTGCTGATGTACTGTGTGTTTGTGTAGTGGAGAAATTCCTGCTCAATGAGTGTTGGCAGACTCTGGGGGAAGGCTGAGCAAAGTCATATTTCACTTAGCGGGAGAGATTTAAGAAGGGGATATAAATGCAGACACTGTGGTTCATTGTTACTTTTCTGTGAAACAGTTTACTGGTGAAGAAACGTCCGCTGCCAGGGCCAAGGGTTCGGGTTCAGACCAAAGCCAATTCTCTGCATTATATTTAAATCAATTCCATTTCCAAACCATCATATCTCTCTCAGTCTTTAGAGTTCAGGAGACCCAGAGGAGGTGTAGTGAAGACAAGACCAGAGGTGGGGTGAGGTGGTGCCTCAGAAACATATAAACCAACAATCTACTGTTTGCAACGCTAAGATGTGTATCTTTACAAAAGAGTTTAGAAGAACAGACTCCAACACCACCTGCATTAGATGTTCATAAAAGGAAGAAGCAGGACTTATCAACACCAATCAAACGGCCTTTAGAAACGGTATGACTTTCTAGATCACAAGACCCCAGAACTATAGGACCCTGTGAACTAAAGAACCTCATGTGACAAGAACATTCATCCATTTTCCCCCCAAAAAAAGGTCTAAGGCAGCATCACGGAATAAAAAAAAAATCACCTGAAGCTCAAGAAACTTTCATCAGAGAGCTAAGAAGCACAGAGTGAGAAAGCAGAGGACAGAGAAGACCAAGTGTGGGGGTCTTCATTTCTTATTTATTCCATTTCTCAAAGCATCCCCCTGGGCAGAAATACTGCTGCCATCTTTTCAACTTTTCAACAAGCTGGAGACACCAAACAGCACCTGCTGCAGGATGAGGTACGAGCAGTACTTAAATCACACACAGATAATTCAGACTTTTGTTACAAAGATTATATGCCAAATTTCCATTCTGAAAGAACATCAAGTACTAGGCGTGTGATGTGGCATAGCAAATCTATTATTTTACACAAGAACCTACAGAGTCCTCCACACTCATATTGTTTTATTTCTGTGGTCTAACAAGTGCCGCTGATTGGCCTGTGCTTCATTATCTGTTGGTATTAGGCACATAGCACCTCAGGGCATTCAGAAGGCTGTTGATTGCTAATGCATGCAGGCAAACTGTGGCCCAAAGGAAATATCACAAAATGGTTATTAGGAGAGAAAACACTCACACAGTGTCATCGTGGGGATAGACCAGTATTAGTCTACTGCGTCAAATTCCAACCAAAATCTTAATTATGTTTTTAAAACGCACTCATTTGACCTTGACACAGCAAAGTGTCTCATTTAAGATCATTTTACTCGGCTGTTGTAATAAACTATGACTAAGGCCATGAGAACAAGGCTGTTTTTCCTTAAATCTTGATGTTTGTCGAAGTGTATAGGTACGCCAAGGAGACACAACAAGGTTTTGTGTGCACAGTATGTGGTATACATGATCAACGATGATCAAAGAACATGAAGATGGCTCCAGTAACCAAGGACCAGAACTGTTAAAACATAACTTTAAGTATTTCTACCATAGGGAGGCAAAGATGGTATAGGCATTTTTACTATCTTGAAGTGGGGCATGAATACAGTACTGCATTTGTCATAAGTGACAGCTCTATTAATCATAGAGGGGCAGTGTCAATGCCCAGTAGCATTACTGTGCAGGTGGTTTGTCCCTCTGGATGCCAGGGGAACAACCAACCTTGGTGTTCTAGCCTTGTGTTCCCTCCACTCGTGTTCCTGACGGGTCTCAAACTCTCACCTTTCTCTCTTCATCCCCACTGTGCATCAAGTTCCAGCCTCTTCCTTTCTTCTTCTACTTTTTCAAACTCAAGTCCCCTTTTCTCCCTCCTCCCTGAATATAAGAAGTCCTTCTATCAGCCTCTCTTTGGAGAGTTCTATCCTCCTGATAAAACACCACTAGTTTTAGGTTACTCAGCAAAATCTACAGCCAGTTATCACTCCAGGCTCTGACCCAGTTGGGTTCCCAGGTGTGTTGACCAGCTTTGTTCTACTTACACCTTTTTCTTGCTATCCTTTACATTCTTTGTGGGAACAAAGATTTAGGAAGATGCAACTTTTTTAACTGGTTGACCTTATGGGAGTGCACTTTTAATTTTAGATAAAGTAACTACTTGCAGTGGTGTCCAACCACTGGGCCGGGCACCGGTACCCGTCCGTGGGTGAATTGGTGCAACAGAGAAATAATGTTTCCTTTTGTCCCCGTCTGGCTATTACTTCCACTTGATCCATACCAGATGTGTATAAGAGACAGTAGTTGGATCTCGGGATCGAGCCGGCGGTCCGCCGCGTGGCGAGCTCACCGCCGGAGCCCGGTGCCGTAGAAGAATGATCCTAGAGATGGAGCTACCAGGTAGGGGACAAAGAGGAGATTGATGAATGCATTGAGGAGGACATGGAGGTAGTTAGAGTTAGAGCAAAAGATACAGAGGACAGGGGGAGATGGACAATGTTGACTTGCTGTGGCAACCACTGAACAAGTGTCAAGCTGAAAGGAAAGGAAGAAAACTTGGGTTAAGTTTAGGTAAAGGGACAGGTTTACAGGACAGTTGTGAGACCAGCTATGATGGATGGATTAGAGACTCTAGGAATAGGCAGGAGACAGGAGACAGAGCTGGAGGTGGAGGAGTTAGAGATGCTGAGGTTCTCTTTAGGAGAGACAAGGATGGACAGGATCAGGAATGAGGTGATT